>KN491719.1:18424-36147 GCA_000787155.1 Scartelaos histophorus | reverse complement strand
TCCTCCTGTATCTGTGTGTGTCAGATGGTCTGCAGTCCTCCTTTATCCTGTTGTGTTTGACTGAGATGGGGGCAGGTCAAATGTGTATAGTTAATATCAAGTCTGTCAGATGCCCTCCCAGATGTTGTGGTGTGGTATATTATTGTCCATTGTTGTTTCAGGTGTGCTTCCTCATGCCGTCCTCGAGTCCACGATGTGCTCAGTTTCCCAGAGCTCAGGATAAAGTTCATTTTTATATTAAACTGAAGGAGCTGAGAGACAGCCTTAAGGGAGCAGTGCAGGGGAGAGAGGTGGAGGAGACATGCTACACTTTTGACCTGCAGATGGCTAAAGGTTTGTCCCTGTGATTTAAGGGCTAAATTCTGTGTTTAAAACAGACCTATAAAATTTACTTCTCAGAGCGTTTTTGTTGTTTCCTTTTCATTTACCCTCTGAAGCTGTAATTAGAGTGATTAATGCATGTTTGAGTCATCTTTAGCCTACTGTAGTCTGGATTCAATGGCAGTAAATCAAATGTGACTCACATCAGACACAGTAACGATATTGTTTGCTCTTGTTTCTGGTGCAGAGGATGCGAAGCGTTTGGCAATTAAAGAGGAGAAGGAAGATCCTGAGTATGAGAACTGTGCTGGGGTGGTGTCTGAAAACAACGCAGAGACAAAACCCTGAGACCGAGAAACAACAAGAACAACTAGAGAACTCAGGTGAAACTTAGTAAGACGTTCACGCATGTGCACATCACTGGTGCGAGACTACTGGACTGTAGTGATTATAGAACCCTTAATCCCAAACTGCATTTAATGAATGACAACGTTTCAATTAGTTGATCTTCCTCATGGTTCTCCTTTCTTAGTCAGGCAATTTTGAGGCCATGGTGTGAATGCAGCATTACAACGGCTTTGTATGCTTGGGCATTTGTGAGTGATTCTATCTCGGGGTGTGTTCATACTTGCACATAGTGTTCTATGTGCAAATATGATAGACTTTTTAGCGTATTGGCTATCATATTGTTCCAAAAATATCTGCAAAGCTTAAATTGGTTGCTCTAGACTCTTAACAATCCGTATTGGCAACGGCCATGAAAAAACCCTTATCAGTTGATCATACTATACTGAAGCATTAGTCCTAAATACTACATTTTTATATCATAAGACACTGAGTTTAGTATTTTATTTTACAGGGACTGATGAAGACAGAAGAAGTTTACTTTTCAACATCATTTTTTAACTCCTTATTTATTATTTTATATTTTAATGGTGCTATCACAAGTGCTATTCATCTGACATGTCTGTAAACATGACAAAGCAAGAAGGCTGCTGGTTCGAATCCCGGGTCTTTCTGTGTGGAGTACAGGACTATAACAGGACCACCAACCCCTGTCTACATCATCTCAGGACTAAAGTGGGAACAACCCAGGACTGAAGCAGAACTCTGTTTAAACATCCTGCACACACAAAAATCCACCTGTATCTTTTGTATTTAAAATAATGCCAATGTATGACTTAATAAAACATGTCTTGATCAAGCCTATGACCTTTAAAATGTGGTTATGGAAAATACATTTTATTTTACTCCCTTACTTTTACTTTTTCACAGTTTTTGCTGTTTTTATTCCAATATATGTCCAAGATGTCAAATTAAACGAAGACGTGTCGTTTATAAGTCGTATATGAACAAAAATTCAATTACACACTTTTCAATGCATTTAAATGGAAGGCTCTGAGCCAATGAGAATCGAGTTTGTTTAAAAGTCTAGTGACTCAGACCAACTATAAAACAGGGGAGAACTACTTGTATTATTGGCTTTTACTTGAATATAAACGTTATTTTTCTTAACTAACAACGCATATATTTATCTTAAACTCGTACATACACAGACTAAACAGATTTTTGCAGTGTATGTTTGAGATTCTGGTGTTTAAAATAGTTTTCACCCCTCCTCCACATGGTCCGCTCCGTGTCAGAGTTGAGTCTGTCATGTCTCTTTGTTGTCGCTTTGAGCTGCGGAAATAAATGGAAGATTAAACTAATTTTAGTTGTAAATCCTCTGCGTTTTCTTCCTCCACCTGCAGGTACAGTCCCGTGTTATCTCATCCGTGTTTCTGTGCTGTTTTCTTGGGTTCTTTCTTCAGAACGAGGAGAGTTCATTCATCCATGCTAAGTTAGCTCAGCGGCTAGTAGATAGGTAGAGCTAAGTGCGGCGATCTCGTAGAAATAACGCTTTAAATAACAAATTTACAAATATTACATAAACAAAGCCATTAGATTTCAGAGGTTCAGAGAAGATTTAAATTATAATTGTTATGCGACAGAATTCAAATTTCACTAATACGAACCGAAATGTACACGCTTTAAGCACTATTAATTGTTAGCATTGCATTAGCTCACAGTTTAAACAATGATTGGGATATTTAAATATGGATACAAAGCTTGAAAAGGTATTTATACCTAGGTTGTTTTAGGATTTTACTAAAGGGGCATTAGACCAGGGAGTAAACGTGCTTTTATGTTATATAATGTGGTTTACGTGAAAAGTAGTTAATTATAAAGATAACTTAAACAAAAACGGTATTGTTTACTGTGATTGACGTAGCACAAGGCAGGGCCCAAAACTGTAATTTTAACTACAAATTCCTCCTTTATTATTCACATGAAGCACGTAAATGTGTCAACCTGCTTACAAACACTTACTAATAATAATAATACAAGTGTTCAACACTAGTATTCATATTCAACATAGCACATCTTTTTTATATGTTACTTTCTGTAATACTCCAAAGCCAAGAGGTTCCAAATGCCCATAGTGGAGGTTGTGAGAGGGGTATATAATAATTAACCATAATAACCACATAATATGTCCACATATATGTCCACATAATAACCATATTATGTGGACATATTATCTATGTTATGTTGTTAAGCTATTTACTCATCAAAAACATGCCTGGTGTTGTATTTGGTTTCATTTACACATGTTTAACACACAAACCCTGCATATTTATTTCTTCTCTCAAACAGAAAATACTTTGTTTCACCTTGTGATGCCCTGTGGTAATACAGAGAGTGTATCTGTGTTTTTAAACATTCATCTTCACTAGAATCATTTGGATCATTTCAGCCCCGGAATTTCACTTCATGATATCACAAAGTGGAACAGAGCATAAGACTGGGCATGCATACATCCTAATAGTCCAGGATTATGCTAACATGTGTGAATTAAATAACTGGTATGATTTTGAGGAGGTAACAACACTCTACATGGCTTAAAGCTCATAATAGTACATTTTGTGTTATATAAGAGATTCTATAACTTAACATGACATTCTTGACATATTTAAATGTAATAATGTCTGTGTCATAGAACGTGTTTTCCAGGTAATGACACATGTCAAGTCTTTTTATATTGCAGATAAGCATTGACATTATTCAAATCAACAATAATTTCAGTGTTCAACTAGTCGCTCTTATTCTGATTGTCACAGCCTTAGTTCAAGGGAATTTTGATATAACAGAAGGAGAATTCAAATATACATAAAATAAAAATATATACATATAACTAAACAGATTTTTAGTATTATAGGTCTTTAGTTAATTAGCCAATTAATTGGGTGATGGATTGTTTGTCGACCAAAATGTGTCAAGTAACCATATTATTTAGATGATACGGATGTATGTGGGACCACAGCAGAAAGGAGAAGTGAGTGAGTTAGCAGAAGATTTGATATTTTTTGGTATTAAAGTGTAAAAAGGCAAATTAAACTCATGATTCACAAGATCAATCTATCTTTACAAATATATAAATACACTGTTTCTTAGGGTTAGGTACTATTTACTATTATAGTACAGTACTATTTTCAGCATAAATAGTTTTTGCAAGAACTCTTGTGGAGTTGTACTCTACAGTTTGGTTCAGTTACATTGAGATGCACAATAGTGGGAGACCATGCCTTTAGTCCACCAAAAATTTCATTTGATAAAGCTGTGGGGTTTCTGAAAAGGGTGTGAATCCTTACTCCTGATTTAATATTTAATAATTTATTAACTTGTTTCACCTTTGTCCTTGACTGTGGCACATGCCTTCACTTTGGGCCAGTTTAACACTAACTCAAAATAACAGAAGTTAAACAAAATCATGAATTACAATCTAAAATCTAATGTGAATGTATTTACCAAAGTCTGAGCCGCCATGGAAGACAGGTCTCCAGCCGCGATGCCTGTGTCTCCGGACTACATCCAGCAGTGGTGAGTGGAAATGAACAAAATGCACCAAAATCTACCAAAAAATTTTTGCCAAAAACTTAACAGACAGAAATTAAATTAAAATAAACCATAAACATGCCCAGAGTTCAAGCTGAAGCATGTGCGACTTTTCATCCTTTCACTGCTTTGTTTTGTTAAATTTAAATTTTAGTTTTAATGCACCGCTGCAGTAGAAACCTTAGTAAAAGCAAAATACTTAAAGATACAGTGTTTAACTTTATGGAGATGGCACATCACCTGCGTGATTCCTTGAACATGGAAAGTTAAAACCATTCTCCATTCTCATACTGTTGAATATTATAGCCACAACATTTCAATGGAAACAAGAAGGAGGAGGCTTTTATTTCAACCTATGTGTTGGTTAAAAAGTTACAAACGGGGGTTTTTAAAATAAAACCTTAAGATCATGAAAAAGCTTTGTGGTTTATTCTAATCAGAGATGCACAGATTCTGGTGTATATCAGCATATCTGTTCAGGGTTTGACCAGTCTTTCATTTGTTAATTTATGAGACACTATTTACTTGTCACTATTGAGTTACATGAATGTTTGTTTAGTTATCACAGCACTTGCTATGGGGCCTTGTCCCATTAACCAGAACAGGACAAAGAAAAGGCGTTTATATTTTTAATGAAAGCCCCTAGACTGGTACTAGTTGGTTTCAGTTGGCATCGGGCATCAGCAAATGCTGACAACCTAAATATGAATATCGGTGGTTTGTGTAATTTGATGATGTCATACTCTCAGATGGGGGCAAAGACAGACTTTCCTATTAATAACATTGTACTTTTCCATGAAATATCCAATATCCAAGGTAAATTCACAATTGTTGAACCTGATCATTTCTCTTAGTGAGTAGACCGAAGAGTTCACGGTAGTACAACACAAATCTACATTTGATTAATTTTAACCTTACATCTCATTTGTATTAAATAATATAGACCAAAAGAAAACACTGCAATTACTGCAAAAGCTGGTTTTGTGCATCTATAAATAAAGCTGACTCCTGAATCAGTCTGAAGTGAGGACAGTTCTATAAACAGTCTTTGTCTGCAGCAGTGCATTCAAACTCCAGCTCTGCTTTTATTTTTCTCCATGTTTAAAACTGTTTACAATGTTTTGGTTCTTTCCGGTTTTCCTCAGGATCCATCAAACACAGCAGTTCCACGCTCTGCAGGCTCAGTACTCCGGATACCACCAGCACTACTCCTACCCCCCCACAGAGGGAGCTATGGCCGGTACTCAGAGCCCAATGGAGCAGATGCAGCCTCCTCCTCTTCCTCCACAGAAACAACAGAACTCACCACCCCAGGACGAGCAAGGACCAGCAGAACTTGGCAAACGTATGTGTGTTATTCACTATGTCTTCTGCTCATGTTTTTGTTCAGTTCAAAACAGAATATTGTATCTTTTGAATGCTTAAAATTCCTCAAAATGGGGCCTTTAAACAGGAAACAGAAACACATAGATAGGTGGGGGGATTTTTTTGTTTTTGTTTTTTTTCCAAATTCTAACTTTGTTTTCCCTCCAGCTCCACCGAAGAAGCGCGGCCGCCCAGCTCAGCCCAAAGAGCCCAAAGAGCCCAAACCCCCAAAAGTTCCCAAACCCCCAAAGGCTCCAAAGGCTCCGAAGGCTCCTAAAGCTCCTAAAGCCCCTAAAGATCCAAATGCTCCCAAGGCCAAACCAGGACCCAAACCCAAAAAGGCCAAGCTCACAGAGGAGGCTGGAGCAGAGGGGAACCCTGAGGAAGAGAGCCCCAAGAAGGTGAAACGGAAAGTGGACCGTTTTAAAGGCATGTCCGAAGAGGAGGTGATGAAGAAGACTCTTCCCGATCTGCTTGACTACAACCTGGACTATGTTATTGTGAGTGCAGGGGGCCTCATTAATGAAATGCTGACTTTTGTTTTGGAGTGCCAAAAACAAAGTGAAACTTGTAAAACATGTTTATTTTTGGTGAATTAGGCAACAATAAAATATATATTTTATATGTGATAGCAGTTAATACCCCATATGAGTAAAATATTCCCTCTTTAAATAAAATCTAAATATATTTGTTTCAGATCGGCATAAACCCAGGGCTCATGGCTGCTTACATTGGGCGCTGGTTTCCTGGACCCGGGAATCACTTCTGTGAGTTTTAACCAGGAGCTTACTCTGTGTAGCAATAGGAGCTAACTCTGTGTAGCATTAGGAGCTAACTCTGTGTAGCATTAGGAGCTAACTCTGTGTAGCATCAGGAGATAACTCTGTGTAGCATCAGGAACTAACACATGACAACACATGTGTACACTAATCTTCCTTCTGTAAATGAGTCTTGTTGTTTTCAGGGAAGTGCCTTTTCCTGTCAGGCTTCACAGACGAACAGCTGAACCACATGCACGACACAGTTCTGCCTCAGAAATACAAGATGGG
This sequence comes from Scartelaos histophorus, assembly GCA_000787155.1. Taxonomy (NCBI): domain Eukaryota; kingdom Metazoa; phylum Chordata; class Actinopteri; order Gobiiformes; family Gobiidae; genus Scartelaos; species Scartelaos histophorus. Next base: position 29,476 of record KN491719.1, on the reverse strand, counting down.
CTTCACAAATATGGTGGCCAGAGCTACACCAGGGAGCAAAGACCTCAGCAGGTATATAGATCTGTTATGTGTAGATCTATATCTGTTTACTATCTGTAAACACTGTAGTCCTAATGACACCATAGAACTGTCCAACTATAAAAGTAACATATACACCTTCTATATATGACCCTATGCTCATTAACACCTAACTACTGCCAATACAAGCATGGTGGTCCAGGTCATACCGGGGAGCAAGGACCACAGCAAGTTTGTGTGTGTGTGTGTGTGTGTAGGTGTGTAGGTGTGTAGATGTGTACTTCTGTACACTAACACCTAACCAACACTTTTTACCACAAACAGGGAGTAGTAGACTGCACCTGTTTTTACTACTCTGTAAAGACAGATGCTGAAATTAATATTAATAACAACAGAATTATTCTCTGGTTTCAGTAAAGAGCTGCGAGAAGGAGGCAAAATTCTGGTGGAGAAACTGAAGAAGTTTAAGCCCCTAATTGCCGTCTTCAACGGGAAATGTGAGTCTATGTTTTATATACATATACAAGTATGTACACACTAATATACACTGAAATACTACAAAAACATGTACACACACGACCACATGAATAAACACACATACCATAATTTCCGGACTATAAGTGGCTTTTTTACTTTTTTTCTCGCACATTGAACCCTGTGGTTTATACAGTGGTGTGGCTAAAATATGGATGAATTATTTGTTTGGCAACACAGTGGATGCGCGAGCAGCCTGAGTGCAGCGAACGCCGTTGTCTGTGCAGTTAAAACAAGGATCTAGGGTTAATTTGAAGTTGCAGCGTTGGCTAACGATGCTGTCAGCGCCCAGTTTGTCGCCATGTGATAAAATAAGTGATGATGCTAAATTAATATTAGTGAGAGGGATATGTCTTACCCGTGTGCGTTAAATGCAGGCGAGTGCATAAATGGCGAGAAGGAACATCTCAAACTTAAGTAGCCGGACATCCACTCATACCTGATCAATAACCTTGCCCTGCCCCCTGGAGAGTCTGAAATCTGCTGAAATCCTACAAGGCACTGACAAGATACACGATACAGCGGGTCTTTGTGCAGGGGACATTGGCAGTAGAGCGCGGGGAGAGACGGGGGTGATGTGCTGAGGAAGATGCTGGTTTCATTATGTTTTGAACAGTTATTTTGCACTTCATGCATACACCCTCCTCATGGAAAACACGCAAGGAAATGCAGATGATGTTTTGTTGTAAAATGTTTTTGATGTGGCGTGTGCTGGTATGCTCAATAGTCCGGAATTTATTGCACATACTGTATATACCTAAACACAAGCATTTGATCGCCATCTGCAATGGGAGTCTGTACTTTATGTGCACTTAGTGTTACATTTTTAAATGAACCCCTCTCTCTGTTCTCAGGTATCTATGAGATGTTTTGTCGGGAACTTTTTGGGAAAAAACCCAAAACTCTGGAGTTTGGACTTCAGCCACACAAAATCCCTGAGTGTGATGTGGTGAGCTGCTGCCCCCTCTTGTCTATATATAAAGCCCCACTGTCGGGACATTTCAACACATTAGAATGAGGTTTAAGTCCCACTGTGGAAGATTTCGTCACATTAGTACGGGGTTAAAGTGAATATAGGAGGTTACAGTCTCTGGTTATGTTCTGCATATGTATGTTATTGACACTTTGCAGCTGATGTCATCAATATTTCCTGGAGGTAAGATGCTAACTGTAGGCACTGGTGCGTCTGAATCTCTGTAACTCAAGTCGGACTTTAATCTGATCTTTGTTTTAACTCAAACTGACCAGACGTTTTAATTGAAAGTCAAACTCCTAAACAAGACCACAAATGCTTGTATTGATCCCAGGCATTTTTGGTATGTTTTTTAAGTTTTTTGCCAGTATTTGCTGTGCATTAAGTCACCATAGTAACTGCTGAACATTCCACCATAGAGGTGCATGTAGAACACCCCCAGTGTGATGTCACCGCAAAGTATCAAGTCCTGGTTTCCCTGGTTACCTCCTGCATCTCCCCTGTGTGTCTGTAGGCACTGTATCTGATGCCCTCCTCCAGTGCGCGCTGTGCCCAGTTCCCCAGGGCACAGGATAAGGTTCATTTCTACATAAAACTGCGTGAGCTCAGGGACAAACTGAAGGGGGAGCTGAAGAGCAGGGATGTGGAGGAAGTGCAGTACTCATTCGATCTGCATCTCGCAAAAGGTAAGCCACAGCTGAACATTGGCACATCTGACAAAGCCATACAAGAATCCAGTGCACTTCAGAACATATTTGGAGAGGATTTAGTCCTGGTTTACTCTTGGTTTTGTCCTAGTTTAGTCCTGATTTATTTAGTCTGGTTTACTGGCCTTCTTATGTAAGTTTTAACATATGTTTTTGTGTGTTGCAGAGGACGCTAAGCGAATGGCTATTAAAGAGGAGCAGTATGATCCAGGATACGAGGACGCATATGGAGGAGCCTACACCGAGAAGGGAGGAGAAGACGGGAAGAGCAACGGACATTGCACCTTTAACAACAACAATAATACAGGTAAGGTATGGAGAGGGAGAGAGAGAGAGAGAGAGAGAGAGGAGAAAGTGAGGAGAGGGGGAGGGGCATATGTAGTATTCACCTTATTCCATCCTGCACACTTCAGCTCATAAACCATGCTTTCTTGTGGTGGCACTTCTCTTTAAATGGGGATCCCTTTCATGCCAGTGGCGAATTTGAGAAAAGTTTTGCTGATTAAATATGACATAAAGGTTCATTTCGGTTCATTTAAGTAAAATGTTCAATTTTCATGTGCGCCAACAACTTAATACTGCTCTGATTCTCTGGGGGGGCTTTAAAACTGCTTTATAGTCCGTTTTGGACTTCTTTGTTGTCAAGCTCGCCAGCCCCATGCAAAATAATGATGATGGCAACGTCTGGAATAAGGTGAATAGAGAAGGGAGAGTGAATATACATGCAGTGTGACTTGTTGGTCATATGACCATTGATCATTTTACACACATCCTACTTTAAATCAGATTTTAGAGGTGAAACTTTCCTCAAATTCTTCTTCTGAAATGAATTTGATTCCCACTTAACCGGAACTGCCACCACAAAGAAAGCACAGTTTAGAGGCATTTGGAGGCAAAAGTAGGACCAGTAAGCTCAAAAGGAAAAAAAAACTCCAAGGGAACAGTCAAAGCTTCTCTGTTCTCCTTTTAAAGATTCCATATTATATTATTTTTCTGATTCTGATTTCCTCATCACAAACAAACCTGGAGTTGTGTTTTGTTTCATTCACAAATGTTTAACAGACAAACTTTGGAGTTCTTCTCTCAAACAGAAAACCCTGTTTCACCTTGTGATGTCATGTGGTAATAAACAAAGTGTGTTTTTAAATTCCATACAACGTCACTAGAATCATTTGGATAATTTCAGCCCTGGAATTGCCAATGTAAAAAGTGGCCATTAACATGAAAACTACCACTTTGGAAATGTAGACATATTCATAATAAAGGGTTTCTGAAACATGTATGAATGAAACAAAACACAACTCCAGGTATGATTTTTGAAGAGTATAACATAATTTAAAGCTCACAAGAGGCAATTGTGCGCAATATTGAACCTTAATGATTTGGTTTTCTCTTCATCTGAGCTTGGGTAAAACTACAGCAGGACATAAGCCCTGGCTAAACTGTGTGCTTGTTCGTTTCAGAGCCATCGTCTGCTTCATCGTCTCAAATGCCTGCAGCTGCGCTGTCTCCAGATGGACAGTGGATGAACCAGACCTTCACTGACCAGATCCCCCACATCAGTGCACCACCAGGGGGCACTGTGTGACACACACATCAGTGCTCCAGCCATAGACTGTATATATAAATGGACATAGTTCCAAATAGGTAATGAACATGGGCATGCATTACGGGGCCTTACCTTCAACAGCCTTGGTCTGGATTGGCTCTTTGGTTGTTATGACACACATAGTCAGAATTCCAAATTCGGGTCTTGGCTTTAACACAGCTAGCCTCAATGAACTTCATTTTCCAGGAACCAAACACTTTAGGTGAGATCACACTCACTCAGTCCACTTCATTATACGGTCTATGGCTCCAGCAGGGGGCGCTGTGTGACCTGCTAGGGGCACAGGCTAATGTGAGACCACTGCTCACCACCCAAGAGTGCTGCATCAGGACTAAACCTCAGACGCAGGGACAGACCTGGCTCACACTGGACACTGTTACAGACTGCATCTTAGTTTTTATCATTATGCTAATTAGTAAAGTTCCACAGTGACTTTATTGCATGTTTTATAATACTATGACATGGTAAGCAAATGTGGTTGATACTGACAAATGAACTCTCCAGAAAACAATCATCTAAATGTCCTGCTTTAGATAAAAGTATTAATATCTACCATCTTACTATTATGTTAGACAACTATTGATCCACAGATAAATTACTTGGACCCAGGAGTGCACACATAAATATAAGAATACAGAGTTACAAAATATATTGTAAACAAAACATTGTTCATCACAAGATCTAGTTTGGTTTGCCTCCAAACATAAAGTCTATATCAGGACTAATCTAAACGTTTACTTTTGCCTAAACACTCATTCTAATCCTGCTATTCAGAACTGAACACTTCTTTAACCATTTCAGTCATGGTTTGACCTTATACCTCCACAGCTCTGTCCTCAGTGTGAACCAGGCCATAGTTTCTTTTATTGTTTTTAGCTGAATAATGAATTGTAGTTTTAGTGAATGCAGATTTCATTTCTGCTTATTTTTTATTTTATATTTTAAACTGTGTATTCTTCACAGTGAATCGTTTTATTGTGAATCTACTGCACAGACAGTAGAGATGGTGCTACAGACTCAAGGTTTATTTCTGATTTTAATAATTATGTAGGAATCTGTTAGAATCATGTTTAAATGTGTTTAAAGTTTATGAATAATGTTACATTAAAATGGTTTTCTACATCTGTGAGTTTGTTCTTAGTCTGGAAAACGAAGGAAAACCCACATGCTACGTAGAGAGCATGCAAACTGCTCAGACACAAAGAGCATGGATACCTTGTAGTGATGTCACACTGGAGGTGTCCTATATTGTATCTATTGTGGAATGTTCAGGAGTTTCCATTGGATACACAATTTACAGATCAGCAAAGCCTGCCAAAATACTTCTAAGATTATCTGAAAGCTCAAGAAACATACAAATACAAAATGTATTAAACAGCACATTTTCAGGAGCCTGTGATTAATAAGAGCATTAATAATCCTGTGGAGGTGGAGGTGTAGCTGTAGGTTATGGAGTCAAAAAGTTTTCAGAAATACTTGTGTGCATAAGATAAAAATCTGAATATTTGAGATATCCATGCATATTTGGCTTGATTTCTTTCTTATGCCCACAAATATCTTTGAAAGCTTTATTTTTCCATACTTATAGTGGTAATTTCAGATACACTGTCCACATCATAGACTGTTAATATACTACAATACAGTCTATGGTCCAGACTTTGTCCTGGTCAGATTTTATCTTGAACACTAACAACTCAAACATCTTTATATCAGGTCACGTGATCAGATCTGCAGTTCAGTGAGCTCCTGTTTCAGAGACAATTATTAACTAAATACAAATTTATAAAATCTGATCACGTGACTCGATACAAAGAGAATTATTAACTAGGTCTGAATCCAAACCTCCCAATGCAAACTGGGCTTTTACACACCACTCTGATAAGGTTTATATGTGATGACTTTCACTACACCTTTAGATAATTCTGCTATAGAAAACTTGTAGTATAATTATGAGATATACATACTTATAATTACAAGTATTAAACGTTTAAAATTACTTGAAACATCTGAGCACATTTTCTAATTAATATACTAACATATACACATTAAAATGACCAAGAGCATAAAATAGCACTGAACCAGAACTGGATTGGGTACTAAATAAGATCCAAACCAGGCCTAAACCAGGTCTTATAGGCAGAATTAAAACTGGGACTAAACTCTGACATAACGTGTATTAGATCAGGATTGAAACAGGATCAAACCAAGTCTACATCAAAATTAAACCAGACTCAAACCTGGACTAACAAGGTATCTAGTTTAGTGCTGAATTAGACCTTATTTTTATCTGGTTTAGAGATGTTTTATTCTGTATTGCTATTCCGAATTTGTTTCAGATCTTGTCAAGATCTTGTGAGTTTTGATTCTGTCCTGGTTCATTCCTGGTTCAGTTCTGGTGTGGTTCTAGTTTAGTCTTCTTTCTTTTGTTCTTTGTAAATCTGTGTAAATACATTGGACTTTGTTCCGGATTATTCCAGATTATTGTTATTTTCCATAAGAAGCTTTGATCTGAACAACAGCAGCAGAACAAGCCTTTCAGACTAAATCAGACTCTCATACATCGTAATTACACAACTCTAGTGACTCTGTCTGAGCTGCACTGCACTGTTCTCTCCTCCTTTGGATAATTTCTGTTTAAACTACAATGGAAGCTAGTGTACTTTAAACTCGTTAAACCCTAGATTAGACCTAAAAAAGTCTTGTTATAGACCTGGTTTAATATTCAGAAAGCCAATTATTTTCTTTGGGGGTACTTAGTTTTTTCTTTGGACTTGTTCAGTTGCTGGGTAGATGGCAAAACCATTCAGGCACAGGGAGAACATGCAAACACTTAAAAGACCTCACATAATCAGGGAATGGAACCTGAGACTTTGTGGTAATAGGGATGAACATTTGTGGTTTTTACTTTCTAAAAATGTGATAAACCTCTGAACTTTGACCTTGGCTTTCATTTAAAATAGACTGCAGTTGTTTGGTGTCCTCTGATGACCTCAATGTGAAAGTTAGGCCTGGGTTGTGGTCTACACTTGCACAGGCAGGGAGAGGAGGGGGTATACGCAGTATGGGGTGAGCCTACAGCAGAAAAAGGCTTCTTCCATCTCACTGAACATGCAGAACAGACAGACAGTTCAAAGTTCACCGTTTATGGGTCATCTGTAACATTTCATGATCAGATATCTCGCTGTAGTCATGTTTTATAGTCTCCACAATTACCTTTCACTCTGCTGTCACTGATCTGAACTGAGGCGCACTTCCTTTGAGGCTGCAGCAACACTTCACAATAAAACAACTCCAGGTGTTTGCGTGTGGCCAAGATCAGGCAGGCCTATCCTTCTGGATTTCCAGGAAAACTACTTACATATTTTAAACGAATTATTTGTGTCTCCCTATGTATGGAAAATAAAACAGTGATTGTGTTTTTTTATGTATTTACATTTTTATTTTTGTGAATTCATTTTCTGCTTGGAAAAAAATTAAGAAAATGCGGTTAATGAGGGAAGAGCATCTTTAAATACGATGGAAACTATGTTAACAACTACCTTTAATACAAGTATTTTTATATACTATGATAAACATTCTAAGAATACATTTTTGAAGAAGAATTTAAAACACATTTCGAATTACCAAAATCAAACTATTAATTTGACTCTTAAAAAAATAAGTAGAATTTCTCTTTTTTCCTCTTGAACGTGAAGGTCTGTGTTTCTATAGCAACAGCCTAACTTCCAACAATGGTTAACTTAAAATACTTACCTACCGTTTATAATATCAACTGTATTTCGCTTAAATATTAAGGCAAAGTGCATAAGTATATGCTTTGGTCTATAAAGTTGCGGTAAGCCTAAGTTTAGTGCTTTTACTTTGACACTTCCGGTTGAACCGTTTTTTTTCTCCGCGAACTTGACCGAACACAAGGTGTCTGTCATCCCTGCGCACGGCTGCTCTCCTCCGGCCTGACCCTCAGCTGCACTCCGCTCCTCTCCGACCCTCCTCGGCTCTCCCTCTTCTCTCTGTCCGCTCTAGGCGCCCTCTCCGCGCGTAAACATGGCCAGCAGCTTTTCCCGGGTCCTGTCCTCCAAGCGACACCTCGGCCTGCTGTCTCTGGCCGGGGCTGGTTCCGTCACCGCCGCCTTCCTCCTCCATCAGCACCGGGACCGGTCAGTGAACGCCGAGGCCGTGAGGAGAAGGTACCCCGCCAGGTGAGCCTCCAGCACCGGGAGAAAAACATAAGAATGGAAAATAATAGTAAAGACTGTGTTTGAGGCGACATCCCTCACGTGTTTACCGTGTGTATCGTCATGGAGTCATTTCCATCTGGATCTATAGGAATGTGGACAAACTGTTTAACGGTTCTGGCATGAATGAATATGAATCTCAGTTTATTAATGTTAGGTTCATGGGCAGCCTGCAAATGTATGACATGCTCTTTTTGTTAATCACGCGTGAAAAGCACACTCCTATGGAATAAACGACTCAAGGCAGATCAGTGACAGTGGCTTTGTTCACATGCACACTAAAATTATTATTATTATTTTTTTATTTTTTTCATTCTTTTTCTGGACATTTAAGATTATGTAATTAAATAGCAAGTAAAAATGAGTAATCAGAGGAACCATGATCAGAAACAAATCAGATGATTTTGCGTTTTACGTTTTATCATTTTAATCATCTCAAGTTTTCAAATATCAGTGAATAATAATGATTTCTAGTGCACGTATAAGAGTGCAGTTACAGATGAGACGCGTGTGTGTGTAGTCTGAGCTGTGGGGGCCTCTCAGAGCTCTGGTGCCCGGTGCCCTTCCTCTAACGGGATTTTGCTCCTGCGCCGTGAGTGAGACAGACCAACAGCTGCTGCGGTCAAACTGTAGAGCTGTGAGTGATTTTAAATAGAGACACTCCACTTTGTCAGATAAAGGGTTGGCACTATCTTACACGTCTGATCTGATAAAACTGTGATTTTCACCGGCTCTGTATCTCTATGTCACCTGGAGACAGATAGAGATTTATTCAAAGCAAAAGTGCTGTGACTTTACTCAAACAGAGGGTTTGATTGCTGTGAGTGTGTTTGTAAGCAGGACACTTCTGACTGTGACCCTGTTGTTTAGAGGCTGTAGGCACTGAATGTCAGCTATATCTCTGTCAGTCTGTCTCATTGTCTCATGTCATCATTATTATCATCATTATTATTATTATTACTTGTGAATAATTTAGTAGTTAATACTTTGACTCACCTGAAGCAGTGTGGGGTGTGACGCATTGAGATTAGAGATAAGAGAGGTGTACGTGTGAATGTGAACGTGCTGTAGTGATAGTCATACTTCAGATTTGTTCATTTTCTAGGAAATAAATGCAATGCCTCAACAAGCATGAACCACCAATCTCTTCACTGTTTCTCCTCACTTCGAGTTTCATCTTTTCACAGGAAGAAGGATGGATGAGATTGGATGAGATTCTGAGTTGGTGGGAGGCCTTTTTGTGTGGAATTTGCATGTTCTCCTCATCCCTGTGTAGATTTCCTCTATGTCTTCCAGTATCGCCACTATTTTGGTTAAAATCAAAAAATAAAAATGAATTGACATCTCTGTCTGTCTGCTCTCTCATCTCTAGAGCCAAAGAGACACTCAGTTTAACAGAGCAGGACATCAGGCTGAAATAAGTCGGGCTTTGTGTCTCGGTCTATATATAGTAGAGTCCATTTGCGCTGTTGAAGGACTGAAAAAGCTCAAGGGTTTGATGCTATTGTACCTCACTTTGCTCAGAAATATACCAAGGAGCACATTGCGCTAAGCCTCTGCTCCTGTGGCTCTGCAGATCACATGTCTCTTATTTACATTATATATATTGGTCTGTGTGAGTGGACAGGATATCCCAGGGTCAGAAGGTCATGGATTAAACCCTGTGTTATGATCATTGACTGTATATAAATGGACGTAGTTAAGCCTGAAGTGAACATGTCTGTGCTTCCGGCTCCGGCTGCTTTACATGACCCTGGTGTTTTTATTTCACTATTTTGTCCATAAAAAAAATCCTATTCCAGATATGAAACTTGGCTCCAAATTCAGGTGACAGTTCAGCCAACTCTTTATGACTCTCAGTGATCCTGTATCTCTGAACAGTGCAGAGTACCCTGACCTGCGCAAACACAACAACTGTATGGCCAGTCACCTGACCCCAGCCATCTACGCCAAACTCTGTGACAAGTCCACTCCCAACGGCTACACGCTGGACCAGGCCATTCAGACTGGAGTGGACAACCCCGGGCACCCCTTCATCAAGACCGTGGGCATGGTGGCAGGAGACGAGGAGAGCTACGAGGTACAGATAAGGGTGTAGAGGAGGGGGAAGTGGAGGGGGAGGGAGGGCATCAGCAGTAACCTGTGTATGTGTGTGTGTGTGTGTTCCAGGTGTTTGCAGATCTGCTGGACCCTGTGATTAAAGAGAGACACAATGGATATGACCCCCGAACCATGACCCACCCCACTGACCTGGACTCCAGCAAGGTACCAGTGTTCCTACTATCTTTATTACTATTTCTACTGCTGTTATTACTACTACTCTTACTGCTACTGCGATACTGATAATGTAAGCACAAAAACCTTATCTTCTACTCCTCCTCTGCTCCATCTGAGTCCCCTGTGACCTCCTCTCCCTCTCTCTCTGTAGCTGACATCAGGGAAGTTTGATGAGAAGTATGTGCTGTCATCTCGCGTGAGGACAGGGCGTAGTATCCGTGGACTCAGTCTGCCCCCTGCGTGTACTCGGGCAGAGCGACGAGAGGTGGAGCGTGTGGTGGTGGAGGCGCTGTCAGGACTAAAGGAAGACCTGGCCGGCAAATACTACAGTTTAACCCAGATGACTGAGAAGGAGCAGCAACAGCTCATAGATGTAAGAGTACAAGTACACAGGTACAGATACACAAGTACAAAACTACAGTCTGAGCCAGATGAGTGAGAAGGAGCAGCAACAGTTTCCTTAATTTACTTAGTCAATTAATCGGTCGATGGAGTTGACTTCTGTTCAGATGTGGTGTCATGAGTGCAGAGTCCAGCCTTAGAAATCATTCCAGTTGTGCCATAGACTGCAGTTTATCAGTGCGACAATGGTCAGTGGTTAGAGCAGTTGTCCCCCAACCTGAAGGTTGGAGGACTGATTCCTGCTTAGACAAAGTTCCTTAGGCAAGACACTTCACCCACATTTTCTAGTATGAAAGT
>KN491718.1:18590-38439 GCA_000787155.1 Scartelaos histophorus | reverse complement strand
CACACACACACACAGACAGTGTGTCTTAGCTGATGTTATGTTCAAACCAAATTTGGTCATTTCTGTCTCACAGCATCGCTGCTCAAGGTTTACTTTCACTTCTCTTGTCACCAGGTGGTAGGCATTGGTTTGTTAGGCCTTGGTCTGTGGTTGAGGTTCAGCGACAACACAAGACCCATATTTGAAATTCAGGAACTCAACTCTAGCACATTTGTAATTGGTGAGTAATAAAGAAATAAATGTTTTGAAAAATACTTGAGGTTTTTTAATGTGTCATTATGTATCTTGTTCCAAAGGAGTGACGGTGCTGATCGTGCTCGGTATAGTAATGCTGATTGTTGTCACATTTGGAGACTATGGAGCATGCAGTGAGAAGAGATGTTCTCTGCAAGTGGTAAGACAAATCTGTGACCACATGTTGTATTGTGAGATCTAAATCTACCACTAATATCAACTCAGTTCCTGTACATTTTTCTACAAGTCTACAAGTACATGTAAAAAAGAACTAAAGAATGTAAGATAATTTCATTTAACACATGTTTGTTCTTTATATATTTAGTTCTCTTGCCTTGTTGCCATCCTCGCTGGAGCTGATATAATTATCGGAGTGCTGGCCTACACCAAACGCAGCGAGGTAAAAAGTCAGAGAAATAAAGAGAGACTTTTTGAAAGTTATCAAAAGGCTTTTAATATTTTCCTTGAAATATTTAGGTTGGATCGCGGGCAGCAGAATTCTACAACAGTTTGTATGGACTGTATGTGACCACAAACGACCCGGCCATAGCAGTCACTCTCACATTTGTGCATAAAATGGTTAGTCTTATAACTCTACTTTCTCTTTTATGAATTAGTGAATTTAATTTCACAAATTATTATTTTCCCTAATCAATTTTTTGTAGATTCACTGTTGCGGTGTGACAGGTGTCACATTTATAGAACTTGGCAAGAAAATCTGCCCGGCTCCAGAAGGAATAATGGAGAATTTTAAGATGGCTGTAAGTATCTGTCATATTAACACATAAATACAATATTTTTACACTCCAAGTTCAAAGCATTGTTACAAGACCTGTGACTTTTCCTTACAGAGTTGCCCATCAGAAATATCTACTGCCTTTGCCACCAATGCCTCTGTTGTATTGGGTATTTTCCTTGGAACCGGGACCCTTTTGGTAGGCTAATGTCTTTTTTGTCATATTTGTTCTATTACATTATTACTATTACTATACATATTACTATTTTTTTCAATTTCATAATGCATTTATACTACTGAATTATAATTCAATAATTATAATATGTAAAATAATATATTGCTACACGTGAAAGGAAAAGGCCTTAGATAATGGAATATTTGCATGGGGCTTAAAATGGGAAATGGCTTTGTATTAACCATGCTGTTGTTGTGTACCCTCTCATGGACATAACTGTTTTGTTTTCTTTTTCTCCTTAACTTGACCTCCCAGATCACAGCTCTCATCTGCAGCTCTATTCTTGCTAAAAAGATTCACATGATTACTGTGTCTCCTCAATACATCATTCTAAGCCCCCCCTCCTCTTCTAGCCCCCAGCATCCCTTCCTCACCCCCTCCTACCCTCACCCTGATCAGGAGCCCGTGGTCTTCACCCCTCTCTCTGCAGCCAACCTTCCTATTGCACAAGCTTAAAACCAAGTTTTTTATATGGGGCTGGAAAATTGGACCATATTTTATTATTATGTTTAAGTTTTAAGGAAAGTTGTTTTACCTTTGAGAATAGTAGTCGACAGTGGTAAGAAGTAATTTGGGTATTACCAAATTCCTTTTGGCTTGTCTATGCCACTTGTCAGTAATACTGTCAAATCAATAAAGGCCAGGAATAAAAAGTTAAAAAAAACTTCAACTTGTTCTGGTAAATTATGAAAACTGACCCAAAATCCCAAAATAATGGCCTACACAATACATTGAATTAAATCTTGTTCCCTAGCCTTTTTTCCAAGTTACCCATGCTCATGGCAGTTTTTTTTTCTTTCCCTTTGGATCAATGAAGTCCATCTCGCTCTTTCCATACATTACGCATGTGCCTTTTCTCTTTCTGCCTAATATAGTGGGGATCCTCTTTGGTATAATGCTGAAACAAGAGCTGATTGTTGCACAGCCCCTGCTATTCACCCCTCTTCACTTCCCGTCTCTCTGTACCACAGATTATTGCGCTGGTCTGTTCAGTCATCCTCCACAATCATCTCAACAGAAGCCAACGTGACATAGACTCTTACTACTCCAAAGTGTACTAAGATGACCAGATTTCAAGATAATGTTGTCCAAGAGGGATATGGCTAATGATTTGTTTTTACATGTTAATTGTAATGATGGCAACAAGAAGTCAGAAACAAGTCCTCATATTGTGCTCGTCATAGATAGGTCACCCAACTGGTCAGAAGCTGTCAGAGGTTCAAAATCCCTTTGTTCATGCATCAACTCATTATGCAAGACAAATGCATTGGACGGAGAAGTCTAGTTTGTTTTTCAAATTCTTCCCAGTTAAAAGAGAGTATGAAAATTATGATATGACATGGATCAGGGAATTCATCATTATGTTAGATTTACCTTCATAAATGTTTGTTAAATATGAGGGCCACATGCATAGTTTTTAATTTAAACAAAATCAAAGGATCCTTGAAAATTAATCTTGGTTGTGAGAATTTATAGTAATGGGTGTGTCATTTAACTTAACTTTATAAAAGCGTTGGTTGAGGACCACTTTTGTGATACACTGGAAAGTTCATATTTTTGTTATCATTTCACATTTGTAAATATTAGATCTAAAGCATGTGTGTTAGCAAATAAAGAGTCATGTGTCATTGTAGAAAAAAGCCAATCATGCATAATTTTTTGTGAGCGTAACATTAGTCTGGTTTGTTTTCAATTTGAAATTTGTTCAATAATTGTTTTAATTAGTGTATAATCAACAGTATTTATCCAGGTTTACAACATTTACAGTTTCAGTAAAGCAGGAAAAAAAGCATCTAGGTGTTTAATGTGGACCTGTATGACAGAACAGACTGTAAGCATGTTGATCTTAAGTCTGCAGAAAATGCATTAAAATGCCTTAGAGTGTAGCGATGTACACTCATATCTGAGGTTTATGTACAGATGGTGGCTAAAGACCCACTGTTACCTCCCCTTTCTCCAAAATTAAGATCAACAGATATGTCCACAGCTGCACCCATTAGTATAGTTCACTATATGAACCTGCTTCAGGACTGACCCTAGTCTAACCAATCTTCATCTCGTGGAGATGGGAGTGCCCTTGCCTGGCCAGCCAAAACATACATTTGTACAATAGGGGCCACTGCCTCACCAGGCAAAGAGCTTGCACATCATGGAATTACAATCATTTTAGTTAATCATTTATTTATGTCATTATTCATTCAGGACCTAAAAAGGAAGGAATAGTATGACATGGGTTATTAATATTGTTCTATGATTATGATAGGACCCAAAGATACAGCTGAAACATACTAGTTCTTAAACCCCAGAAACTACATTGTATCTCATCATTTCAAAGTCGTCACTGTTACTTACACCTGATGCAGCCTACAGAGCAAACACCATGTAACTCAGAGCATACCTCAGCAGAGCAAAAAAAGTAAACCTGCAGAGAAGAGGAGGAACAGAACACATTTTGGTCAATTCTTTAAGAGTTGCTGTACCTCAGGGTTCACATCATCCATGACCAAAGGACTTGGTGAAGTGAAGGACAGGAAGCTGATGACCACAATATACTGGGTGCTAGGATAGACGGGAGGAAGATGTTGTGAACTGCTTTCAGAGTGACAACTGCATAACAGAAAAGATGCAATTAAATTTGGGCACTAGTAGCTACCAGAGTGTACATGTAAAGAACCTACCCATCGTAAATGAGTATGGCACTGACATATGGAGTTAAAGTATAGGCCAGGCAGTAGTGTACCCATAGCGCCATACTGGGGTTAGGAGGCATTAGTGAGAGTTCTATATACACCAGCCTGCCTCGTAAACTGTGCAGGGGAAGGTGGGTCAAGGGCTGGAAGCTCAGTGACTCATCTAGAGGAATGAATTAGTAACAGTGATTTCCTCTAACACACAATACAACATTACAAACAATAGAAGACGTTAAAACTGCAATGACAGATTACCTGTAGCTATTCTCATCTGTATGAGGGTGGCAGCTGTGTATTGAGGTGGCAGTGGGTCCAGTATGAACAGAGTCTCCGCTCCGAGGAAACCAGAATTGAAACTACATTCCACCATAATTCTGGAGACATACACACGTAAATTACAAAGGTTTAGTCTAGCTATCATTTTCAAATAAAAAAGTCAAGGATCTCAACTTCTAGACACAAAGGAAATTATTGTACACTTCACATTGTCAGATATCAGTTTGAAAGCAGAAAAAGATATTCACATACCTTATTAAAGAATTGTCAGAGTCATAAGTTTCAAGTTCTAGCTGATAAACTATTAGTGAATCACTGACCTAGTGACAAAGAAATAAAAATTAACCAGACAAGGACTTAGATGCAACTAGAAAGATTCTTGAGTATACTTGTTTTGTGACCCCACAGCCTTTTAGGGGCACAAAGTACAGGTTTGGACTGGAGGTCAAATGGCCAATGGCACAGGATACTTTGGAGTGATCAGGACCTGAGACTTTGGGTTCACCCACAAACTCCGGTAAAGAAAACAAAAGGTACTCTCCCAAGAAGCAATCTGATGACATAAAATGAATTTGTCACACACCAACATTTTTAGGTTTCTTCCCACTGTGTATTTATTCATTTTGGGCATGTGCAAACAGGATCTGCTGTTAAAATGCCTCACCCTGTACAGGCAAAGCAGAGCAGCCAAGAGAGATGCAACAGTGGAAATGTGACACAGTGCCAGGACAGCAGGGCACGTCATAGGGCGGGGTCATGCTGGCAGAAGTTTGACCTGTGTGAAGAGAAGCACAGGCAACATGTTTTTCATTTGCATCTAGAAGCAGAAGTGCACAGATCTCCTCAGCCAAACAAACAGCAGAGTCATGACAAATGGGCCAACTAGAGGAAAACGTAAAAGGGGCCAGACTTGGAAGCAGTAAAGAACCTGAAAGACCGGTACTACACTCGGGTGTGTTAAATCTGGATTATGACGGGTATAAAAGAACCAGCACAATCAAACAACCAGATTTGATATCTAAACTTAAACAACATAGATGCTTATGTTCATTCATTTGTTGGGACATGATGTGTGCTATAAACACCAGATTGTAACCCAGGACTAATTTCCATCTGTTGTCCTGCATTCACTCTCAAACACATTGTCATTCATAGAAAATGATCCTGGGACTGCTCACAGATAAGTTATACTATCTGCACTATACAGCAACACATGTCAACTCACATCAGGGCAAAGTCATCATCATTAAAACATCAGCTTACATGGTCACTGGAGGAAAAGTGGAGAAGAGTCTAGCTTGATGAGATGAGGCAGTCTGCACTTTCACCACTGAGCCACACTGCTACCTTACTCTGGCACCTGGAATCTTCTGTCCAGGAGTGACCAGGCTCCCATCGGACAGGATTAATTCTCAAGGTAGTATAGCAGTTTAATCAAGGAGCATACAACACTGCCAATTTTTTATTTAATCTTAATTCATCTTGGTTAAGTCATCTTTAAACACTCAGTTGATTTCAAATTGCATTCACATATACCTCACAGGGCGATAAAACCAAGATTTTTATTATGAACATATCTCTTTAATAATATCAGTCTAATGTTCCTCATTAGCTCATTTAGATAAAGTGGTGATCCAGTGTTCCCACAATATAGCATGTCGTGCTAGGAACAGGGATGAATCAACAGGTATTTAAAGGCGCCTACCAAGCCCAAAGATAAATAAAACTGCTAAGCCTATGGGAAACTTAATGCATGTGGTCTACATTATAAAACGAGTAATTTCTCAGATTTATTTGTAAGAATGTGAGCAACATTTTTACCTTGCACACTGGCAGCGTCAGGACCTTCTTCTAGAACAGATATTAGGGGAGGGATTTTGACATAATTCACTGGAGCGGACTCCCAGCGGCTGTGGTCATGTGAGGCATCAGAGTGTGGAGCCGACTGCCTTTCATTCATCAGGCCTTCTGCTGCATCATGTACTGGTACAAACAGCTCAGGGACAGGCTGGAAGTCTGAGCCAAAACTCTGCTGAACATCTGCACTCTGAATAATAGGATGTGCATTTTGTTGTGGAGGGCGTATAGAAGCTGAAATAGGATAGTTTGCACTTTTAGGTCTAGACAATAACTGGTAGTACTTATAAGGCAGGGGGTAGTGACTGAAGGTGGGAGGATGTTTGGCAGAAAGTGTTGATTCACCAACAGGGGTCACAGTTTCAAAGGCTCTTTGATCATTCATGTGTGATTTGATCTGATTTGATATATGAATATTTGGATTCATTCTTAGGTCATCAGTCTTCATATTGTATCGTTTATAGGCTTCAGAAGTACCATGCATTGGCTTCTGAGACTCCAAGTTATTTTTTTTGATAAGGTCATGCTGCAGGAAGGCATCGAGCAATGGAGAAGGTTTGGTATAAAGATCAGCTGCAGAGTTCAGATAAAACAAAGGTGTAATGTTAGCCGCTTCACTTGAGTGCTGAGATTCCACTGTAGAACCAGGATTCTGTGGGATTTTAGGAGGGCGATAGTACTTGTAGTATGGATTGAAAACATAGTGGTGAGGGTGCATACTGGGACTGGAACGCTTCAGCAATGGTGGAGGATGTTTCATGGTTAAAGTATCTTTCAAATCAGTAAAAACTTGGCTCGAGTCTCTGAGTAATATGGGCATACTGTAGTACTCCTCTGGTGGCTGCATGTGATCATCCTGCTCACCTTGTAGCAGCTTTTTAAGTGGAGATTTAATTGGCCTGAACGGAGGAGTCGCCTGTGGGACATGGGCTCCGTGGTGCTGGGTAGGATGAGGGTAGTAGGGCGGTGCCAGGTAAAATGGTGGTGCCCATTGATTGGGCTTCAGGAATTCTGTCACTGGTTTAGTTTTTATTGCGGTAGATTGAGGAGATCTTACAGTAATAGCTATGGGACATGTGAAGAAAAATACTTCTTCCCCAAGTTGAATAGAAAGTGTATGATTTCCTCCCTGTGAAAATGACAAAACAAATATCAACAGATAAACATTAAAATATAATGCATACTTCTTTAATGATCTTGAACAATAGTTTCTTCCATCATTAAACTTAATAAATGAAGGCAGGACTCTCTAATAGTTACCCTTGATGTGATGCCACATGCCAGAAATGGCACAGTGATTATGGTCTTCTCCTTTCCCTTTTCCAAAGTGTACCCACAGTGCTGCACCAACTCGAGCAGGGGAGTCCACTCACCCCGGACTGAAGGGATCAAGTAAAAAAAAGTAGCAGAGAAACCCATTCATAAACTAGGACTTTATTGGGAGAGTGCATATTGATTTAAGCTCTGTGGGTAGTTTACCATTTACATTGGGCTCCTTGGACACAGGCAGGCCTTGCATACTGATGGTAAGAGCAGAGGGGGAGCAACACTGGGACAGTGCATCCAAAGCCTGGGACTTCACCAGAGACACTGGACATGATATCCTTACAGATATCCCCCGCCACAGCAGAGGCAGCACATGACGATTGTTCTAAAACTCAATTGTAGGTAATTGTAATATTACTTGTTCTACAATTACAGAGTTTATTATAACATATAAAAATATTCAAGGTCATATGCAAACTACACAGACATACACAATTCCAAATGATAACACAAACTATAAAATAAGTGGGAAAAAAAAGTGATTACCTGCACTATGACATGACAGCCATTATATTGAGCAACTATAGCGATTTCTCTCAAATGTTTGTGAACAGAGAAACCACACCCTGGTGGCATCTTAGACAGAGCAAGAGACGAGTCATTTCCTACAAGTTCAAAAGACATTTTTTTAGAGATGTGTTTATATTTGACTAAAGATGGTGCATCACCTGTGCTGATACGGAGCTGCACAGCTCTGGTCCTCCTCACAGTGAGGGTCATAGAGTCTGCTGCACACTCCACCACAGGCTGCAGCTCCTCTCTGGTCAGAGCTTGGACATCTACAAGGGAAACATGCAGGTCAGCGTAGCTCAGATGTAGCAGAATAAAAACAATGACCACATTAAAAATTGCATTCTGTGTCTAAGTGAAAAGTTTGATTTTTTTGATAGTGAAATGAATAAGTATCACAAATGGTGGTGCTGACCTGTACCAGTGCAGTCAAACCTTCCATAAACAATCTGCTTGACTTCTCCCCTGGAGCAGTTCGCCTTTTTATTTTGAGTTTGATCCAATAAAGACTCCATCTTAGGTTTGCGTTGCGTAAATGTAGAGGTCTCACCGAATGTTTCTTTAGTTTTCATAAAAATGGTGCTGATTTTTCTGGAGCGATGACGCCTTTCTCTTTCTCTTGACCTCGGTACCACCGTGTCCGTGTTCAAAGCGCGGTCCATGTCATTATTAAGCCCGGGGTGGTCAGAGGGTCGAGCCGAATGACCAACCAGCTCACTACCTCCTGGCTGAAAACTTACTGCAATGGTGCAGATGACCACAACACCAAAGCAACATCCTTTTGGCTTCCAATTCATAGCAAATCTTAGCTGTGCGTAAAACAGCAGACAGATGCGCATTGTGGAGACTTTTATTGTTTTTGGTGCCACACACCTGCTCACTCATTAGGGGTGATCCTAATAATCACGTGCTGCAGACTAATGAGGAGAACAGTCAACCAGCAGCTTTTCTTGGCCTGGTAAAAATATGTTAGAATTTGCAAATTACTGCTGTGGACACTGCGCTACGAAAATACAGGAATCCTGCACCTACAATAAATGTTATTTTATTCATAGCCACTAGAGGGCCACACTGCCTCACAGAAAGATTATTATTAATTTTCTGAAATGTCTCTAAATGTTGACCTGAAATGCACCAATAAATCAGTTAAAGGGCTAACTTACTTAAATCGGAATTTCTATACATTTTTCAATTTTTAAACAGAATGTAACAGTTTTATGTAGCCCAGTATTTTACTCTATAGCCTAAATATAACTTATTGGACTATTTTGATTTCTTTTTATATAAACTTACTATAGTAAAAGCTATGTGAGCTATAGTAAGAGCTATAGTTAGAGCTAATGACTATATTAAATACATTTTTGTGTGGCATGGAATAATTATAACTTTTGACTTTTAAAACCTTCAGTGTTGTCCCATAAATAGGACAACACTGTAAATATAGACATAGGAAATAGCTGTCATTTGTAGATGATGATGACAATGAACGGCAAAGGGCTTCAAAGCAAACACGGCTGCCAATGTTTGTTTTTTGACCCCATGGTGCCAAGCTCCTTATCACACAGTGGCCATGATGTGGACAACTAGAACCAGACGGGTCATTTTCCCACAGTTCCTCATCTGCAAAGTCCTTCTCCATTCATTTCTAGTAGTACTTCTTTGCTAGGTATTGGAACTAGATGACTCCCACACTGTGAGAGAATGATTGCAGCAGATTCAGTTTGATGAGGAGGACTCTGAAGCGGGCGAGGTGGAGGGGAGGGATGATCGGTTAGAAACGGGCGCGGCGGCAATGCAATGACTCATATTTGGAGTTGCCTAGCTACAGCCAGGACTTGTTTTCTTTAGACAGTGAGCGCGAGTACAGTCTGGAATCTGGATTTCATTGAAAGTCCAAGGCTACACAGGGGGGCGGTGGAGTAAACACAGGGGTGGCACAAGGAAGGAGACAGGAGGGGCACACCAGAAAGGAAAATCATGTGAGCAGGAATCTGAAGTGAATGTAGCAATGTGAGAGTGAGTCAAATGTTGGTAAGGAAGTGAATCAAGAATGAAAACCTTTTGCTGGTAACCATGGAAACAGGTTAACGGCAGCTATTGTAAATATGAGGAATTTTCCTTTTATTCAATGTAAATGGGGGAAATGTATTTGACTGACACGCCACTTGAAGGTTAGTTATTGCAGTCGTCCTAACACTGTAGAAAATGCACCATCCTCCAGGGCAAAAACCAATGCCTTTAGAAAAGTCACATATGAAGCTGTGATTGTGTCTGTTGAAATGAGCTATATGATTATTATGATACATTTTACATCATTCTTTCCAGAGCTTTACTGTTTGGACTCAACCTCCATCTGAAATTATGCCATCAAATTGTAGAATGTAGTGACTAATGATCACTATTACCACTATTTGATACCAATCGCATGCTTCCACACGTCAATAGTCTACCAATCTAGCATTGTACAGAGCATCAAAAAGCCAGTTAGACTACTGTATAAAAAAACAAAAAGTTGACTGACAGCAAGCACATTACGTCACATTTTGTATTTTCCCAGAATCTAAACAAATGGATTATAGATGTGATTAACATTGTGTGTGTAAATCCATGAATATAATGAAATCAAAACATGTCTGCCATTATTATTCTCAATTAGTCATTTTAGAACTACGCAATGAATAATTGTCCTGACAAAGCATCAAATGAACTGGTTCAGATTATGTTGTTGCAAATAACAAGCTGATTGAGGAACACCTCAAAAAGTGAAGTAAGTTTAAATGAGTCACTGTATTCGAAGGCTGTTAAATAGATTTATATTAGAATGATGTAAAGTATAATTAACCTATGTATGTTAATGCAAAAATCATTTTAGATTTAAAGAATCTATAGTGTCACATGCATATTTAACAACCTCCAGCCTTGAATCACAATACAATCTCTCTCAATGGGAAAAAGTCATAATAAAATGTGTGGAAAGATTATAAATTGATTGTGCATAAATCATGTCATAAGCGTGCCTGAACAGTTAGCTTCGTTCATCATCCAGAATTTGACAATAGGTATGGTAGGATTATCTCTGACTTTCTAGAATTTGCTTTGGGGCGTTTCTACACAGCTCTAACTATGCTTATCCTTTTACGTGCAATGCCTGCACAGCCGAGCACCAAAAACAGCTCTTAAATCCAGAAACACGCTCCAGTTTTGTTTTTATTTTTAATGGGAATCTAAAATCTCTGGGCAGGGTGCTTTGTTGTGTAAGACGTGGAAGCTATGACCATTTTTAGACAGTTGACCACATTGGGAGAGCCGTGGCATTGTGTGAAGCAAGAGTGACTTAGCCTGTGGTCGGGCTCACTCCCCTGCTATGTAGGCAGTTGGCTGGTTTTGTGTTGAAGTAACTCCTCACAAACACCTCAATTAAAGGATTGACATGGCGGATGCTCATTTTTTGTTATCTGTAAAAGAGATTTGTGCATAATTACCAGGAATTCAGGAAAATGGGCACATATCGTCCGCTAGAACAATATAGAATAAATAGATGTAGAATTGTCTTTTAATAGAGCCAAATAAAAGAAACACAACTTTCGAAACACATGCACACATTTGGCAGCAGACAATATCATAAGTGTTCCTGTTTCTTCATGACTCTGGTTTTTCCAGTCCAGATCAGAAAGGCAGCATATCAAAGGGCTGTTTGTAGAGTAAGCTAACCCCATTGGTCCCCTCCTGTTGTTTGCAGACATGTGATTTGAAGGCTTATGTTTGAATTTAAAAGACCAATATTTTATGCCCAGCCTCCTGTCAATCTGGAGGAAACAGTACTGAAAGTCTGGTCCGCTATAAAATGACATGACTACTACTCAATACATACAGAGAAAATAGAGGAGTTTAGCTCATACCTTCAGCATGGTGCAGTGTCAATGCCAGATATTTTGATAAGGGAACTGGTATTAGCGGACAAATTGGAGACGTTAGATTATTATCATTATCATCTACCTCAATGTGGCGAGTTTGACTTCTCACCATTTGCCGATTGTCTGAATTCCTTCTTTCTTTTATTGTATTTATTTATTTGATAAGGACAATGTACATTAATGAGCATCTGTATAAAAAAGAAATGTAAATACAAGGGCAGTCAAAGATACGCTGTCCCTATTCAGGCAACAATACAACATACAAATGAAGAGGGTACAAAACAAGGAAATGTTTTACACTGTGCCTCTCATGCCTCTCTCTCTTTTTTTTTTTTATAGAGATGAGGAAAGTAGTTTTTTTGTAGTTTCTATAAAAGTAGTCACTGAGATCTAATCTAATAGTGTTATTATACCTTTATACTCCATGTTATGCAATGCCATAAAATATGATGATGCAAAAGCCATAAATATGCACTTAATCCTTTCATATGCCCCCCAATTTTTTCCAAACTATTCATACCTGCTACAGTTACACAGCAGGGATTAGTTTTGAAGGAGTGCCCGGATCAGTGTCTATGATACATTACAAATCAAGCTTACTTCAAGCTCCAGGTAGGGCCCACACACCCAACCAGATCTGGTCTGACCACATTCTGTCTTGTCACAGTGGCTGGTCCTCAGGTTGGATTTTCTTGCAATTTTTCATGGCTCGTATCCCTCGTAGATTTTATCTTACTTGTACTTAATCATGTATGTCGATCACTATCTCTCACCATTGATCACAGTACATCTGCAACATATCGGAAATGGAGGTGTTAGCTTATTGGACTGTTTGTGATTAGATAGGTGTGTGTTTTTATGGCAAACAGCCCATTATGGCTTCAAAAGCCACTGAATCTAACAGTGCATCTATTCACTACAGAACTTACACTACACTTCACCTTTTCCCTTTCTTTGTCCTCTAAAGAGTTGGGATAAGCTAATATAGGTAAAGTAAAGTGTCTTATGTGCATGACCTCTGTGACCCCAGTAGAATGTAAACACATGGATTGCTCTGCTGACCTCAAAGTGGACATTGTAGTGAAGTAAATGACCTGTGCTATGGCCTGTTATTATCTAGCCCGGCCTGCCCAGAGCTCCACAGGCCCTGGATAAGATAATATATGATGCAGTTGCCTTTGACTAACACTTGTTTGTCAAGATGACGAGGAGATCAGTGGATTTTCACAAGCCAACTGACCTCAGTGTCTTATTCCTCACCGCAAAGACGACTCAAGTTTGACTGCATCTCCTGTATGTTTTGGCAAAACAGAATCACCACCAGTGCACCATGGTAAAGAGACACCCCTTAGTTACCATAGCCCAAATGTTTTAATCCTTACAGCATATTTTAACTGAACCACATAATTAAACAAAAGCTGTCTAGCACTGTGTCAGATGGTGAACAGTTCTTTGGCTTTCTTTGCGGGTTGCTATAATGTAAATGATCTCACTTGAATGCAGTCACATCCTCCTGACACTCTGACTCCTTGAGACTGTAGAAATATCTTGCACCTTAATTATATTATAGACATGAACCACTGGCACTATAAGAGCCTACGGTCTTACAGTTTCAAAAAGGTCACAATTGATCACAATTGAACCTGGATTTCCAATGCCCTAACCTACATACATTTGATACGTGCAAGTTTTTCTCATTCTCAGACATGCCTCAAGTGAAAGCTCAGAATGTATGATTGGCCTCAAGTGCTGGGGTTTCGGTAGTGAGGATTCAGATCAAAGAGAGTCATTTTAGGTTTAAATCAACTGGATTTAGACACTGAAACTACCCAAATGAGAGACTCATGATGGCTTCAGGACATCATGCCCAGTGTTTTTGTAATGATGAATAAATCAGCATTACAACTGTGATCAGATAAAGCAATGTTTACCTTGTATCTGGGGACACCAATATGTTGTATATATGATATGTTTATGAAATTTAAAATCTGATATACCTTTAAAATCTTCAGTGATGCAATCCTAAAATAATATAGTTTTATGAAATTAAAAAGCAAAAATATATACCCTATTCATTGTACAGTGGTTATAGTAATTTAATGATAAAGTGTTTTACTGCCAGTATATCCAGTGTATATATATGTTTTTCTGATGTTATCTTAAACATGTCTTATTGTTACATGACTTGTCTTCACAACAATGAACATTACTTGGTAGTTTTCAATTTTTGACATTTTTTTGTTGTTTTTTTTCCCCAGGTCTTGTCAGTGTGTGATGACAGGAATTTAACCACATTGTTCAAATTCTGAAATGTCTTTTGTTACCAAACTTTCAGCAAGCCATGTTAGAATTTAAAGAGACAAGTTTATTTGTTCTTTTATTACAAATAGACCGATGATTCATATTTTAACATTAACTGGTATTCAATTTCAAGTTTAATTCAGGTTTACTGGCTTGGGCATCGCTCAAGGATTAGGTCGATCAGTTGATGTATATAAAAATCATTACTGGCCACTGGTGACACTTTAGTTCATTTAATATTTTGGCAGATTTGCTGATAAAAAACAATGCATTTTAACAAAATTTGGAAGTGTGTGAAGATATTAAACTCCCTCTGCACTGTTATCAGGTATTGGCAGAAACTCAAAAGCTTCATTTGACTTGTAATTCCTTATTCCTTAATCTTATATAGCCCCAAAACTAAAAGAAATGTTAAGTTCATTGCTTTAATAAGTAGTTTAAGTTGAAATATCTGAAATCAGACAGTGTTTCTATAGTTTTTGTTGAGTATGACGTATGCTTGCACCCTCCTAATATAGATGATTTAGAAATCCCATATCCACAAAGTCATTAGGATTATATTAGTCATCAGTTCCACTATGACATGACAGTGAACAATTGCAAATGAATTCACAAATATTTGGGAACTTTTTGGTGGTTCTCTCTACATTCATATTCACAGCCTCCTTTCATCTTCCTCCCCTTTGCTACTATTCCCTCCCTGGATTTCCTTCCTTCTCTACGGCTTTTTCTTGAACTTCTGTAACCCATGCCACCGTCGCCATGGCAACCAACAACATTCCTTCATCGTGAAACTCCTTACTAAGCAACAAGAGCAGGAAAATAGATCAATGAGGGTGTTGACCAAGGAGAAAACCGCAGTACGCTGTTATGTAGCGCTGCCACTGTTTACATGCACACAATGATACTATGATTACACCCGGCTGCAGTCTGTCGCCGGGGCAACGGTAGTACACAGCACGCATCCGTATGGGAGTATGGGACTTCCCTTGTTGCCCCCCTTCCCCAAACACCCAGTGAGTCAACCATGCCAGAGAAAAAAAAAAGAGCATCAGCTAAATAACAAAGATATGAGTGTGAATCTCAAATAGACGTGGAAGTGACTTTAGCACGTGTGTGAGGCAGAGTGGAGCACAGGGGGAGGGGTCTGGGGAGAGGAAAGGCATTAGAGGAGGAAAAGGGGGAGGACGGTTATGTGCTGGAGCGAGTGATAGGGAGGGGTGTGGACTGTAAAAAAAGGGCAGGGCAAAAAAGGGCGGATGGGTAATTTCTACTGATGTGCATTTAGCCTGGAAAGTTAGTATCCGTGAGTAGTAGAGGGATTTTGACTTGAAGAGAGGCAGTCGTCCTACATAAAAAGTGAGTACTTCTTTTTATTCTTTAAACTTCTTTCTATACATCTCTCATTTATGGTGAATATAACTACATTGTATAGTCACATTGGGAATTCTTTTTACTCAAAGTTGCAGTGGAAGATTGGAAAGCACTCATAAGTTACTTTTATTGTGGGGTTATTTCTGCTGGCTAAAGTTAGGCTGACTTGGGAGACACGTTTATTTTTCCATTTACAAAAGCCACATGATTACCTCCATGTGTGCACTTGGACCACTTCCATTTATACAAAACATTTATATTCTACAGAAGGCCACACTGCAGCCACAGTTTTTCCAATGGAAGATTTTGCATAAAAGTTATGGACATTGTCAGTTCATTGTAAACAGAAGATGTGTGTGTTTCCAATATAGGTAAAGTTGCAAGAATATAACTGAGTTTGAAGGGACTTAGGGAAGCTATTTGGTATTTTTATTGTCTTGAGCATGTCTTCATTTGTGTGAGAATTAAGTGCAAAACTTAGCATAGACCCAGCCCTGACCACTCCTTAAAGCCTGTCTGAGAACCAGTACATTCCAGAAGCACCTTGGCCTCCGCCCCCAAAATAAAAATGGCAGGATTACGTTTTGTTATAGTTATTCTTGTAGTATAATAATAACTACTGTTTTATTTCACTGGAAAACTTGACATTTCTAACCCCCCCTACCCAGAATGCAAGTCCTTCCAAGGGAGCAACTTCTTATTAGTCTTATCCTTTAGAATATGACTGGTCAACCGAGCTAGAATCACTATCCATGATCTACAGGAACATGTGTCTGGGGGCCCCTATAATAGAGTGTAATGACTAAGAAAATTGCAGGTGTTGTGCTATAGCTTACTGGGAATGAGTGTGTGTGAAATTACCTCACAATGGTGGGACGGGGTGTGGGCCACTGAGCCAGGTATTCGACAGTTATTTTAAGGAGTGGTGTGTATTTTGACAGCACAAAAGACGTGTCCGAACGCATCTATACTTTATGAAACTCTTTCTATGCAACTATTCTGGTTGCAACCGGTCAGACTTAGGACACAATAGCATTATGTACACGTAATGCACAATTGTAGCCACTGTTTACCTTAATTTGAATAACCGATTGCATCCTATTTGCACACTTTTAGTAGAGAGCGTGCGTGTTGGGAGTAAGTAATTAAAAGTTGGGAGGCCACACCCTGAATAGATGCCAGTTTTTCTTTTTTTCCTCTTCTTCTTTTTTTTTAATCTCCCATTCAAAGTATTTATAAAATGCGTCACAAATGGCTTCTCTTCTGTTATGAGGTGTGGAACTTTTTGTTCGAGGGCATGCTTGTTTTTCTCCTCATCATAATGTGCTGTATGCTTTCTAATATTAGTAAGGCCTTCCAGTCATTTTGTGCACTAAGTTGCAAAGTGGTTTGACTTGTTTTGTATCTTTTCTTCCCTCTTTCACCAGCTAAGCCACCATGCTGATCCTTCTCGCTGCCATCTTTGCCCTCCACATTGCCGCCATTGTTCTCCTCTTGGTGGCCACTATTGACAATGTAAGGACAACAATGTATGCACACAGCAGAAACACTTTCATTCAAACCTCACAATTAAGCATATTTTACATCATTAAACACAGCCAATCCATTATTTCCATTATTTGGCCCTTAAAATGACTACATAGGGAAGTTATTTCACTTTGATCGACAGCAGTGTTGTGAAGGACGGACTGTGCTCACTTTTGTGTCATCACTCAGAGCTTCATTCCTTACCATCCAGTGCTTGCTCTGATCTCCAGGGCTGAATAGTTAACATTTCTGGCTGACAGATGGCTTGTTGTTACTGATGGAAATTGCAGTCAAAGTTTCATCTTAAACATAAAAAAGTGACATTCAAAAGAGATTTTTTTTTTTCATTTATACTAGTCACCACAAATGTACTGAAAACTAAGGTGTTAAGTTTAAGTGTAATATTTGCAATATTCTAGGCTTGGTGGATGACTGACACTATCTCCACGGATATCTGGGGACGCTGGATCTTATCAAATGGGGTGTGGAACTTAACTGAGCTGCCTGAAGGCTCTCATTACCCAAAGGGTAAGTTTATGAAGTAAACCTGTTTTAAAAAGGCCACAGGGTCAAAATTCATGTTTTAGACAAAAGCATAGTTTTTCACTAATAAGTTTGACAATAAATATTGTAGTAAAAAACTGTTGCAGTAATGCAATATGTTGTGTGCACTTTTGGACCTGGTGTAGTCGTCTATAAACTTTCACACCATTTGTGTTTAAGAAGATCTCATTTATGTATTTTAGGTGATTCACAAGTACCATAATATGCATCCAAATAATTTATAGTGATTGTGAGGTCTGGTGTGTGCACATTCCACACAAAGACTCAAGTTGAGATCACAAAAAGCTGTCCGCAATAACACAGAATGCAGTTGCTCTTCATAACATAACTGTGGTATGCATCTCCAAAGTAATCACGGATACAACAAAGTGCATTTTTTACAATCCAAGCACATTTGTGAAGTGTAACATTCTTCACTCACAGCTGATGTCACAACTAGCCAGAGCTTTACCTTAATTGGTTTTCTTGACTATGACACTCCTTTCTCTGGCTCCCCCTGCAGACTACCTCCAGGCGGTACAGGCCAGCTCTGTGCTTGCTTGTATATTCTCCATCCTGGGAATCTTTGTGTTTATTGCTCAGCTGTTCACTTTAACCAAGGGCAAGAGGTTCACTATCTCGGGCATCTTCCAGTTTCTCGCATGTAAGTATTGACACGAATTATCCCAGGCATGTTTGGTTCTATTGTCAAATATTCATGTTCTTCTTCTTCTTCCAGGCCTGTGCATCATGATTGCAGCCTCCATCTACACAGATCGCTTCCACCTTAACGAGCAAGACGGCTCTTACGGCCACTCCTTCATCCTGGCCTGGATCGCCTTTGGCCTGACTTTCATCTCCTCCATCACTTACTTTGTGCTACGTAAAAAGACAGCATGATCCCAATAACCAGCCACCACTACTGGATGTGACCTCACAGCTGAACTGGGAGTATTTTGGAATAAAAGTACTGTTGTTGCCTTGACCATATTAGACTAAATTAAGAATTATTCATGTTTTTGACTATTCATGTTTCTGACTTTAAACATAACTGTGGTATTTTAGATTCGCGTATGTATAAATTGTTTATAGAGGGGTGACTTTTAAATAGCCGGAAACCATCATCACAACAAAATGACACTTAGAAATACTTAAAATATGAAATAAAAAACAACTTCCAGTTAATCAAAGACTAGCTTGCATCCAATTTGTTTTTTTATCTGCATTCATGCAGACAGTAAGATGGACTATTGCTTGTAATTAAGTATTTTTGTACAATTATACAGAGCAAAATCAGTTTATTAATTTCATTCACATCTGTCAAAATGTTATATAACCAAACTTTTAAATGAACTGAAAACATTCCAACATTTTCTTAAAATTACAACAAAGTAGAATTGGCCAATTACATGTCTGTGTTAGGTTTCATTAATGTCATATTTTCCATTTTGCTATGCTGCAGCAGACAGATAATTGTGTATGTACATAATAATGTTTCTTGTAATGCTCTGACCTGTTCTCTTTATACAATAGTTTTTAAGATATTAAACATTAATACAGAAATAATGGGTTCGCTTCATATTTTAACATGTAAAACAGTCTTCACTTTGTGCAGGTTGTATTAGTTAAGCTGTTTCATTAAACACTGGTGCTGCTCCTGCACAGCTTTGTTAGTGGTAGTTTTTTTAACAAGGTGTTTTGAACTTAAATTCAGAAAGTGATTTATTTTAAATTTAAATCATAATACTGTTACTGTACTGTGTGGAGTAGTGTGTAGTAGTTTTTGTGAGAAACATGAGTATAACTCTCCAGTCTAATGTATATTGAAGTATATACATTAGACTCAATATATCACTGTATAGTGAGGATACAGTAAAGGAAACCAATAGAATTCATGAGATTTTTTTATGATCTTTACACAAAATAAGACTGTGAAACTGAAACCCAGCAATGAGATGTAACTATATGAGAGGGATCACTCCTGATGTTGACTTGGATAGGTGGGGTGGGGGCTTTGTGGACTTTCCTCTTTTTTGTACAGCTGCATAAATTATTAGAAGAAAACAATAGACTAGAGTGGGCTGCAGTCATTTTCTTCATCACACCCAGGACATATATCCTGATGTTCAAAATGGGGCAAGTGCACAGAGACAGACAGGGCGGGTGAAGGCAGAGACAAGCGGTGATAAGGTGATGCAGGTGTGGGCTGTGACGGGGGAGGAGGGAAAGACAGTGAGTGGTGTAAGTGAGGTGAAAGCGTTTGCCTAAGGGTAGAAGAGGTGGGTGGAGCAGAGTCAGGAGGCTCGTAGTATGGGGAGGTGAGAGA
>KN491718.1:0-18562 GCA_000787155.1 Scartelaos histophorus | reverse complement strand
GGAGGACAAGCCAGGCTCAAGGGTGGGGGGACGTAATAAGGGGCAGGCGGCGGCAGTCCGACAAAGTTGAAGCTGCAGACATTAAAACTGGAAATGCGGCGGGGCCCCACCATAATGACCTTCTTGGTGTAGTTGTTGAGAGTGGACACTCCAGCTGACATGCACACGGTGAAAGCCAACCATGCTACACTGAGAACGCACAGCACAAGGGCGGGAGGGACAGACCAGAGCAATATTTCTTATAAAGACATTACCAAAAGTACCTAGGGAAGTCCAGTGGTCACAGTGGTCAAGTGGAACCTTATGTCATTAGGCATGTGCCAGTGTGTGTAACAGAACTTACTAGAACGCCCAAGAGTATCCATAGCTATGAGGTTTGAAGTCCTCCGGTCCCATTGAAGCTGTGGTCTGAAACACCTGCATGAACATCATATGGCCCACCATGCCCAGCAGACCTGAGAACAGCAAAAACAAACATATCCAGTACAACGTAAAAAATACAAAGGTAGTGTTGGTGACAAAACTCAGGTCATACCTCCAAGTACAGTGAAAACTGCAGCAAATGCGTTGAGCAGCTGGCCCCAGCGATGCGCTGAGGGGAAAAAAGCTCCCATGCACAGCTGTGCAGACAGCAGTATGCAGCTGACCAGCAGCAGGCTGATGTACATCAGCTCCAAGGTCAGATACAGCCACATCATGGCTGTGGACACAACACATGTGTGAACAGAGAATACATGGGACAGGAGCAGGAAAACTATTACCTTTTTCTGAACCAGGGGTCAATGCATACAGTCCTCTGCACTTCTCTTCTGAAAGGGCAATTTGGTAAACATTTGTGAAAAATGTATAAAGTAATAAATATGTAATGAATCTGCCATAGTCTAAAATTTAAGAATTTAAAAGAAGAATTTAAAATTTAACAAATTCAAGGTTTTTTCTCTCAAAATCAGAACCATTGGCAATCTGAAGAGAGCAGATACTCTGATAATTAACACTCAGTTCAAAGTAATATGTAATGCTTTCACTATTTAAGTTTAATACAATAATAGAAAGATGTAATGTAACTCTACTGATAGCAGTGATGTAAGGAAGTAAACAAAAGCCTGCTGCTTGATATTCATTGGTTGTGTAGACAATATATTATATCACACAATCTGTTTCAAATAATGTGAAAATGAGTCGTGAGAGTATGTTTGTGAATCCTATTAACCTTTCTCTCCCCTCTTTCTAATCCATAATTGAGTCATGTTGTCTAAAATCTAAATCTCTGTGGCCATACACAGAGTGAGGAAAATCCTCTTTGCAGCAGACACCTAAACACATCACATCCACACATATTAAAACACCTGGAGCTTAGGCACTGTACTCTGACCTACTTCACTGTGTAGCCCCTGGCCTCACTTTCTCAAACTGTGGATCCTCATGTCACCTTGGGAATATTGGTCACATGATCGAGGGGAGCAGGAGGGGGTGTTAATGAAAATCCCTTAGTATTATTGAGAGCAATAAGCATGAAAATATGTGGTATGCAAGTATTTGCCAGTTAAAACAAAGACATCAATTACACATAAATTGCAGCACATGAGAGGGTGAATAAAGTTATCCATTTTATTTAGTTTATTCTCAGACTGAACTAAAAAAAAAATCACAGCAGCAAACAATAATGAGTTCAGTGCTGTTATTAGTTTTTGAGAATGAACCAAAATGACCCCAGGAATTGCTTATTTACAGAAGCTGCTCACCCCATTCATCCGTGTAGATGTTCTCCTCACACGTCATGAACAGGCCGGTGTGGAACACAGGGAACACAAATCGATCATCTCCGGTCTCCCAGGAGAACTGGATACTGGAGTCGTCGGACACCCCCGGGACTGGGATGCAGTTGCTGTGTTTGGTGGGTGTGCAGAGGGGCTTGGGCACCTTTTGTTTGCCCACACACCAGTACGAGGAGAGCAGAGCCAATGTAGCAAGGAACAGAGACACCAGAGTCTGCAGGAAGGACAGGCGAGGAGTGCGCATCTGCTGCAAGAACGCCATGCCTGAGGAACCACACACTCAGTTACACAGAATAGGCACATTGACACAGATTCTGGGATTTTTCCAACACTGTCTTATCATTAGACATTCCTTTCTTTAATTCTCTATCATCCCATTAGAGAAACATAGTGCCTTACATATAGGTCACACTATTATAGTAAACATAGTGATAGACTTAG
Organism: Scartelaos histophorus; assembly: GCA_000787155.1. NCBI lineage: Eukaryota > Metazoa > Chordata > Actinopteri > Gobiiformes > Gobiidae > Scartelaos > Scartelaos histophorus. Next base: position 16,346 of record KN491718.1, on the reverse strand, counting down.
AGGCAATTGACACTGTATGCTCTTCTACACTGAGTAATTCAATGTAGAAAAGCATACAGTGTCTTTTGACAAACCTGGCCCAGTATAAATTGTTGGCTGATTTTATTCTTCTTATGTTTTTCTTAAAATCACTCGGAAGTATATAAAAAAAATGTGAACATAATAGAACATCTCATTCCATTAATCAAGAGTCAAAAACAAAACTAACTACTAAATACTGCTGAAGATTAACCTTACTCCAAATAGTAGTTCCTCTCATTTTGTTCTTGTCCAACAATGATCCAATTTATAAAACTCTAAACCTGAATGTCACTTGTCAAGAGTCAATGTTAAACTTTACTGTTGAGCTTTCCTCCACTCTCCTGTTTGCCTAAAAATATAAGCAACGTTAAGTGGTTTCCAAGGCAAAGTGTTTCTGCTCGACTGCCTTCTCTGATTAGCGAAGTGTTTAAAGAAAAGGTGCAGGGAGCCAATAGTTTTACATGACTAATCACCTTCAGACAGTGAGCAGAGTGGGAGAATCAGCACAATGCGGGTAATTAGAGAGAAGGCAACAGCACGGCTAAATCAAGAACAAAATAAGTCGCCATGGAACCTCTCCAGGAGACACATGCTCAAAGCAGCAACTCTCGCAATTGACGTCAAGCAATGCATTCAATCAGAGCAAGAAATAAGAAGCACTCACCTAATTTAATGTGGCGTATGGCCCACTTTATGTCCCTGTCAAAGTGGAGGTGAATGCGCCTCCTTGGCTGGCTCCTCTTTCACCATCAGTGCAGGACGGAGACAGGCACGGAAAACTCTGCTCAGGCCTGAAGATGTAGTCCTACTGAGAGTATTTCACACATGCCCACACCAACACACACACACACACACACGCTTTAATCCGTCTATATAATGCCAAGCCACTTCCATCTGCTTTCATTTTCAGTTGACTTGACTCCACTCATGTTCCACTGATTTAAATCCTCATAAATAATGCATTTTTTATTAAATAAAATTGAAATTGAATGAACAGAATAGATCGGTTTGGCCCAGTCTTTTTCCACTTTCTAATTGCTGAAGGTTTTTTTCTTAAAATTTCGAAGAACATATTTGGGAACCTGTGAAGACATCCCTTTTATACAGCAAACTATCCCGTTCAAAAATGTTCAAGCACTAATGATTCCTATGTTAAAGAGCTCAATTAGAACTACGACCAGAAATGTACCAATTTAGGGAAACTATGAAAATGCCATGTTGTGTTTTAGTGCATAGATTCTGAGACATTCTAAACTTATTACTAGGCATGTGGGGTGAACAAAATACCAAATAGTTCAAATAAAAAAAATATTTTTTAAAATAATAATAATATCCCAAGTTTGATTTTATTCCCATTCATACACAGGATAAATTCATAAGATTTTTATTTTATGTTGCTCAGCTCTACTAGGAAATGGTCACATTTTATATAGGCACTCAAAGCGCTTTGCAACAAGGAACCATTCCCCAATTCACATACATTCACACACCAATGTATGCAGATACTAGGGGCGAGGTGGGTTAAGTGTCTTGCCCAAGGACACAATGATAGCATTCGTCTATGGGAGCAAAATTGCACTGCCAACCTGTGAGTCAGTGGATATGACCAATCAAACAATGTTTTTTTTGCTTGTTTATTATGTTTATGTTTATTATGTTAAATGTTCTACCAACTGATTGACACTAAACGCAAATGCTCAGAAAAAATAGGCTGTAGAAAAATATGTAAAAGAAATAAAATTGTGCCACGGTCTAGTAATTTGCACATTGTCACTAGTGTTGACATTTCTATCTTTAACCTCAGTCTCCTGATATAAAAATAATTGAATGATTTGGGGTGTCTCAGTGGCTTACTTGGTAGTGAGCTTAAAACATACTGACACATTCTTGTTTCCATTTCCAACTCAGCTTTCTTAATCCCTGTCATTCCACATTCCTCTGACTTCTTTTCTGATTAAATGGCTCTATAGAGAAAAAGGCAAAGATTGGACACCTAACTTAGCATGAGTAAATAAAAACTGAAGCATAGTTGAAGCATTTTAAGTGTATTCATAATTCATATACATATTGACAGGTTTCTAATACAGCATGGTTCTGATAGTGTAACTGTCTTCTTTGAGATTTTTTTTTTTTACAAGAATAACAATAAAAAAAATAATAATAAAGACAACACCATGAACGACTCACTTTAAAGTTTTATGGCAATTCTCTCTTGGATGAATTCTGTAAGTCCCAATTGGTTTCACTCCTTGCAGTATTTTCCTAAACACATTAGGGTTGCACCCACATCAAGAGATGTCCAAGTGCTTACACATTTAGTCCCATACCTTCCAATTTGTAACATCTGCTCCACAGCGGGTCAACAGTCCATCTTAATGTCATCACAGATGGCCAAGATAGCAGGTACCGATGCACTGTTCATTCTTTCGCAATTGTACTTGAAAAATAAGCTTGCGTCCATTGTATTTTTCATGATCTGTACCGTAGGAATCCCAATGGTGAAAAATAAGAACACTTTTTAAATCCACATATTTGCAGTTTCTTTAGTTTTCACACACACTCACCTCTCAGTCATACACATGAATTTTGAAAGGCAACAGATGTCCATTCTGCAAGGCAATAATGTCTTTGTGGCAAAACTCGACCCTGATGATCCATCAACACCAAAGGACTCCTCCCTCTCCAGGAATGAATATTTAAAATTTCAAAATGATCTTTAAATAAACGTCAGATACATCCATTTCATCGTAATACGTAAATACTGATGAGGATACAAAATTATAAGGAGGTCTAAAGTAAATGTCCAAATATAAGATAATACTCAACTTTAAGGATACTTCTTTCTATTTCCAGGTGCAACAAACTCCCAGTACATAATGAGAATACTTGAAAGCAAAGTTTACATGACAATACAGATGGTAATAATAAACAAGAGCTTTAAGGGCATTGTGAAAAATAAAGCCTAGAGAGCAAGTTGGTGTCCTTTACAAAAATGTTCTTCGTTGCACTTTGATCCGTTATTTTTTATTTTTTTCCTTTCCTCAGTGTTGCAAGTCCATTTTCCTGCATGGATAGATATTCTTGTAAAAGTGGTTGTGTAGTTTGCAGTCCTAGATGTGAATGATTCAGATTCCCGTTGAGAAATTGTACATTCCCTTGTTCTCTTACTATGTGCCAGTCCGATGCTTTTCTTGTTTGAAGCAGTCTGAAATACAATTCACTGGTCACACATCTGCAGGCCAAACCAACCTAAAAAGTACAGACAACAACAGTGGGTTAGCAAAGGATTCAATTCCAAAAGGTTTGACATCACTAATATAATTTGTAATAACGAGACACGTGACAAAGGTTCTTAGCGCTTCATTACCTTTAATCAAACTTATCTCATTCGTCAGAGTGATAGAGATGTTTGCTGTCATGTTCAAATACAAGTTATAATTTTTTGATTAGATTTTTCCAGGATTAAATTCTGAAAACATAATTTAATAAATTGCCTCCAAGTATAATAAACATGTGCTTTTAGTAACCACTGTAGTTATAGTTGAATACCTAAATGTAGTTTCCTTGCAGAGACTGAGCTGAATATAAGGAGTGGCATAAATACTGTCATAGTACAGCTGTTGAGGTGAACTGAGGAGCAGCACAATTGCTGCGTGAAATTAAATTGGAATGTCTTAACGGAAAAGGCACAAACAGCCCGAGGCGTTGAAATTAGAGTCCATTTAACCAAGGACCACTAATGAGAAAGCTGCCTCCTACCAAACAATAAAACAGATGAACATTTGTCAGAGCAGATCGAACTGATTCACAGTGTGCTGCAGCAAGACAGATTTCTCTGAAGCACACACACCTATCTATATTGTTGGGAATACATTTTAACAGTAATATACCTTCTGCCCATGGACACAATGACAGCATGCCCTGAGTGAAAGCAGCAGTGGTGACCTTGATAAGAGATGTTCACATTTCTACTAAAAATGTATATCTTTCTGCTCTTTTTTAAAGCTGGTTAAATTTGATGCACTGTATATTGCATATTGAAAATGTAATATCAATCTACAGTACTAATACATTTTGTCAGTACAATTATGTCAAAATACTGTATGTAAGTGCATAGTCAAGTTATATGAATGTTATGTGCGAGTGAATGATTGGTGGTTGTTGATGAAGAGGCTGTTGGCACAGTTTAGTAGCGACATCTCTTATCCATACGAGGGCAGCTGTGGCTTCCATAGTAATTTTCCACCAAATTAATTAATAATGGAATACAAAGCACAAATGAGCATCTAGAAATGCACTAAAACCTGTTATTATAGTTTTATACATTTGCTTATTACATTTAGAGACCAAACTCATCACTGTGCACTGCTCTATCTGAAGAAAAAGTATTTCTAAAGCTATAATTTTGACATTCACAGTCCTATTACACAAATCTCTAAGAGAGCTGTGTAGTCAATTGCCGTGCAGTCCCCTCTTTGCAGTTAGATGTTCAAATAAAGCTTCAAAGAATTTCCTTATGTCAAGTGGTCAGTTCAACAAATATTGTCCTATGATGGAGCTTATAACTGATATCCTAAAAAGTATATGTAACAGTCTGTCTCTAATAGCATTAAAGATGACTTTTTCTTTAGACTTACAGTTTCCATACTCAAACTGGTCATTTTCTTCTCTGTTTCTCTCAGCCTCTTTCTGACTGTTCCAGGAATACAGACTTGAATGGCCGGATGCTCGGGGTAAACTGCAGGAAAGATAAGTCACCCACACTTAGTTAAAGGTTGTCATTAGTTAAAGGTTGTGAATGGATTTAGATTAAATTACTGAAATGAAAAGTGACCAACCTCTCTTTCTTTACCTTGTGCTTCGGACATCGCAGTGAGAAATTATCTTCATTCAGAGAGCAGTCTGGATGGACAAAGGTTACTTGGTTAATACATACTATTTATAGATTCTCCCAGTATGTGGCAGAGATTCTCTATCTCTGCTGTACCATATACGATTTCTGCTCACCTGCTTCAATAGCACATAGGTAGTGATAACGGAGTGTACAGCCTTTACTGTAGCAGCCCAGTGTTGAGCCAACCATCTCGCAGAAGGAACAACACTAAGAAAGAACACAACAACATAACACAAGTCACTGAAAGCCCACATGACAAAAATGAAGCTGACTAGGTCAAAGTTAACTCACTGTTTCTCTGGCTCCATCTAGCGCTTCCTGCAGGCCATACAATTTTCCATTGACAAGATACACCCCACTGGTCCAAACAATACATGCTTCATGCACCCACAGCTCCTCTGGGTCCATAGGCATCTGAGGCAGCTGGGCAAGCTGAGCCAGGGGACCCAGGGAGTCTAAAGCAGGAGGAGGGGGCTGAAAAGGCAGGGAAGCCTTGCTGTTCGATGGCACCATCCTTGGGTTCTTTTCACTGGACTTATGTCTTCGTTTAAAGCGGGGGTGTGATGTGAGTTTTCTATGCTGGGGGCGCAGCTGAGTTTCCTCTGCCTGTTTCTGCTGGTCACCTTCAATATCTGGCTCCCTCTTGAGTTCTGGAATATGCATGATGTCAAGATTCATGTCCCAGCTTAAACGGGAGGGTTTGTTGGTACTGGAGGAGAGGAAAGGAGAAGTGCTGCTAAATCTTTCTGTGATGTGCATCATTTCCTCCTGTGGGGCTGGGAAGGCAGTTTGAACGGTACGGCTAAGATATGAGTCCAGGCTGATTGGGTAGTCACTGTAGTTTGAAGGTTTGGCATACGGCATAACATCTTTTGTTTGCAAGTCTTGAATAGTGCTTAGAGTATTTGAGCTGGTTTCTGAGTTTGGTCCTGTTTTGTTTGCAGTAGCAGGCGTTTGACACTGTCGAACCTGGGGCTGATTCTTGGGGAGCTTTGCAACATATTCAGCTGGATAGTAAGGCCCATAGAGATCTCCTAAATTCTTATAGTTTGCCCATTTCTGACAAAGGCAGCAAAGCAGCCGGCCCGAGTGATTGGTCTCTGTAATCACAGGGCCTGAAACAACATAACCAGATGAAGGAAGTGCTTTGCCTGACTGAAGAGTAGTTTCCACCTCATCTGTCTCCCTTTTCTCAGATTCTCTGTCTCTCCGAGATAACTGAGAAGAAAGAGCTGAGGTCAGAAGAGAATCAATTCCACTACTGCTGGCCTTCCCTCCGACGGCACTTCGCTCTCCTTTCATCTTGTCCTCTTCTGCATTTATTATAGTGCACACTGCTCCAATCTCAGGGACTTTATTCTCTACATGAATGTGTGGAACGAACGGTCCCTTCCTGTTTGGATCCAAACATGCTCGGTTAGTAAGGCCCCTGCCTGCATTTAAAGGTAAATCAGGGTCATCTTTGGCCAGTGATGGCGGCATAGCTGCCGTTCCCCTCCTTCTCCTCCGTTGCTTTCCTCCTGCCTCAAAAGGCTCATCTTCATCTTTCACACCTCTGCGTCTTCTCCGTACAGGCTTGACTTCAAGCTCTGGCTGTGTGTCCTCACTCTCCACATCGACCTTGGACACCTGTGTTAGAATTGGAGGGGCCAGTGGAGGGGGGGTAGTGTTTTTGTTTTCCAGCAGTGGGGGAGCTCCAGACTCAGGGCTGCAGATGCTATGTGCTGGTTGGGGTGTCACGGTTGCAGGTGTAGATACAGTAGACAATGCTGGAGGAGCATGGGGAGTTGCCGGCTGAGCTTGAGATGAAGTCTGCGATGTAGTGTTGCCTTGGTTTTGAGCTCGTTTCTGTTTATTCACGCTTCCCACAGGCCTGCCCTTCTTTTTGCCAGAAGGGAAATAGCCTTTTGGCACCAAATTATCTTGTGGTTTTAAATCTTGTGGCGACAAACTGGATCTAGAAGAAGACATCTGATGTTGTCTGCTTAGCATGTGTCCTTGTGGAGGGGTGGTTCCATAATAGTCACTGCCAGGATAGTCGTCAAAGCCCATGCCAGATTCCTGAAGTTTCTGTCGAAGGAGATTTGCAGCAGACTGCTCTCCACGCCTAGTTTCGAGCTGTTGGTAAGTATTGGTGAAGTGCTGGATGTCTGAAAGTGCAGAAGAGGATGGTGGTGGTGAACCTTGAACTGGCCTTGGCAGAGGAGGTGGTGGAGGTAAAGGTCCAAGCAAAGCAAAGTCCTCTTTGTCTCCAGAGGCTGATGTTGGGATTCCAAAGTCAAAGTCTTTTTGTTTCATTGTTTGAGATGTCTGTCGAGAATCAGGTTTGTAGGTGGATGGGGCTAATGGCCCAGCTTCATCAACTCTTTGGAAAGGAATCATGTCATTTAATGAGTGACTTTCATCCATGTATCCATCATCTCTTCCTGCAACCTTGGGAAAATGGGTCAAATCCTGGTTCTGTATATCATTTAATGGCTGCATTTCATTTGGGTGCGAAAAGCTAGAGTAATGATTTGGCTCCTCATCAATATGGGCAACTGGCTTTTTAATATTTGGTGTGATTTTCTGCACAATTGCCTCTAGTTTTAACCCTCGCCCCTTCCTGGGAGGTGTGACTTTAGTGTTACTGTTTGACGGAGACAATGCTTGTGGATAGGTATTCTCCCTGGAAAGAGGAGAAGACAGCCTGGGACATGAGATTTCTGAACTGGATGAGTCATCTTCATTGTGATGACTTGTTTCGGAGTGTGCCCCTGGGGAGTGATGTGAGTTAGCGGTGGCTGCCCTCTGCTGAAGTGTATCCTGGAGTTGCCTTTTGGCTGGAATAGGTGAAATAAACGAGCGGACTCTCCGCCTTAGCATGAGTGGATTTGTGTCTCCAGAAGCACCAGCTTTAATTTGCCGTTGTGTCTGGGGAGGAGGGGAGTGTATGTCGGCTGATAGCTTAGCTGTGCTGATCATAGGATTTGTACAGGGGTGTTTTGTTTCCTCAGAGGGACCTCTTGAAGCACTGAATTCTGCAGAATTGGAAGCTGGAGTTATTTCTGGAGGAACAGGGTTATGTGAAGCTACAGGTGGGGGAGGGGGAGCAAGAGGAGGGGGCTGAGTTCTGTAGAAGGCCTCTCCGTCTCTCCCCGAGTGGGTGGCCTCCCACATTTTCATATCGTAGATAGAGCTCTGCATTGATGATCTATCACTAGCCATGTCAGTGTGTGACATCATTCTCTGTCTCTGCTCTGATTGGTTAATCTTTTGTCTTCCAGGAGACGAGCCAGGCTGCATCATTACATCCTTCGGTGTCCTGCTCATTGCCTTGAACCAGTCATTCATGTCTTGTGGCAACTGAAGTGGGGCACGTGGGTGAGGGGGGTATATCAGTTTGTTAGCGGATTGGCTTTGTCCCGATAAATTATGATAAGGATGATGAGATGGAAAATGGGGTGTGTTGCGTGGCATCATGCCTTCTCTCATGTCCCCAAATGTATAGCCATGAAAACTGCTGTTGGTATTTCCAGTTGATAAATCCATCCCTCTTAAATAGGACTGATGTCTTGATGGAGAGGATAAAGGATTAGTGCTGAGAGGATGTGGGGTCAAAGGAGGTGCATCCACATTTCCTCGCCTGGACAGGTCAGTGTGGTGAATAGGTAGAAAATTCCCTGTCTCAGCCTCTTTAGGTGCAGCCTCCACTTTTGCTACTAGTTTTTCCCCACTATCCTTTTTACTCACATCATTGGCTGCTGCTGGAGAGGAAAATGGCTGTTGAATTACAGAAGCTCCACTTTGACTTTTCTCCCGTTCTCTGTCACTTTCCCTGTCCCTCTCTGGTGTGCTGCGCCTGTTGGGTGACATATCACAGATGACGGATCGCCGCTCTGATGGGGCTAATACAGAGGCAGATGGTTTCTGAGCCTCACTTTGCCCACTGCTGCCTGTGAGGGGCTCGGGCTCTTGCAAAAGCAACTCCTGTACAGCAGAGGAGTGAGTGGAGATGTGAGAGAGTGCTTTTCTTTGTGGAAGAGAGTAGTCTGCTAAGTTTATATGTTTTGGTGGCGGCTGTTGAGCATCTGCAGCATGTGGTAAAGTACTTTTGGACACACCCATTTCATTTTTTTCTGTTTTTTGAGAACATTTTGCACCAGATGATTCTAACTTTACAGAGGCCTCTGCTGCAAAATCGGAGTCATTAATATTTCTCTGTTTTGGATGTAGGTTTTTTTCAGAACTACCCAACTGAGCATTAGTTACATCACTTTGCATCTGCATACTTTCAGTTAAACTATAAGGGTGTCTGTTTTGAAACTGATGTTGGAGATTAGCAGGATATACTTGTTCTGGTCTTCCATAACGTCGGTCTAAATTATAACCTTGGAGAACCTCCTGCAAGAGACTTGGAAATTGCTGCATTTGTGCATTATCTCCTTGAGCGGCTGTGGGCCCTCGTCCTCTCTTCACTGTAGGCTCTGCTACAGAACTAGTCTGTGATTGCTGGTGCCCTGCATATTTGGAATTTGATTCTATTACACCCCCTAGACCTGTTCTTCCCCTGCTCTTCATAGACAAATCTGAGCCATATGTTGATTCGGGATAGCCATATTTTTGTGGTCCAGTCTGGGACAGGTTTTGAGGCTGTCCTAAATGTGATCTCTGATGGGAAGAAAGACTCAAATCTACACCTTCTTCACCATTGTGGCTGCTGGAGTCCCTTGAGTGTGGCTGTTTCTCTTCAGTGCTTTCCGGTTTGTTCTTTTCATTTAGACTGGCCTCAGACCGAGCCGACACAATAACCCCTACACTGCTGGCACTTTGCTGTTCCTCCAATGTGTGCTTTTCTTCTCTCTCATTATCCTGTAATCTGGATGCAGCATGCGGTTTGCTTCCTTTGACCTGGCTATTTTGTGTTTTGATGTCTACATTTTGGCCACTCATTTTCTGCTTTTTCTCCACACCATCAGCTGCATTTTTCATAATCTCATTTTTAATGATTGTGTTTTTCTTAAGAGAAACTCCATTCTCATTATATGCAGACGGATGGTCTGAAATACTGTTAGGAATAGAACACGAGATTGGTGAAGGAGGTGAGTGGGGTTTTGGACCAGTCTCTCCTATTTTGGATTCTACTTCTCCTGCTTCTTTTGCCTGGGAGGCATTGTTTGCCTGCTGTTGACTCTGTGATGCAGGAGGATGACTTGGTTCGGAGCCACTGCTTGCACCACTCATCTGCCTCCGCCTTCCATGTTCCTCATCAGAAAACTGTTCTTCTTCAGGACCAACCTCGACACCCACACCACATTCTTTGATAGTACTAGTACTAGAGGTGGCACTTGCATTTCTGCTCCTTGGTTGTAATGGTGCAAGTAGCTCATCTTTTCCCCTTTTATGAGAGAGCACTGTGTCAGTGAGAATCATGTGCTGAACAGTGTTTGGTAAATTGGCAACTTGGGAACTCAAGGCATTAAGACTATTTAGACTAGAATCTTGCATTTTGTTATGAGATGACGAGTAGATAGTGGAGCTTTCATCTTGTTGTCCAATCCCTCCACCTAAACCCATCTTATTGCGAGCTGCCGGAGGGACACTGCATCCGACCACAGTTCTGCTATGAGCTTTGTGACTGCCACTGCTACCACAACTACTAATGCTGCTATTGGAGTTGGGTGTGGGGCTTAATTGGGGTATAGTCTGTAGTAATCTGGCATGACCATGGTTGCTACGAGGGTTTGAAATGGGAGGATGAGATGGGCCATGACCTGAGGGTCCATGCACCTCTGAGACCCCCATCAAAGGAGAAGGAGATGAGCTACAACTGGGAGAATGCACAGCAGAAGCGGCTGGAGAGGGGTTTGATATGGGACTAAAGTTTTGGTTCATTTGGGTTTGGTGCGCATTAGGAGGCATTGGGGATTTGGCTAATTCTAATGATGTGGTCTGAGGTATACTGGGATTGGAGGCCTGCTGATGTTTAGCATAGACAGTGCCTGAAGACGAGCCTTGGTGCTGCATCTTCAGTGAGTTGTCATAACCTACCCCTAAGTTGTGCTGAGAGGAGCGATGCTGCAGTGTGGCTTGCTTGTGAAGTGATTGTGTCTGTGGGGAATATCCAGCATAATTAGAAGCATGGTAACTCTGTTGAACATTCTCCATTGGCCCCACATTGTTTGAAGCAACTGAACCAGAGTTTGAAGTTGCTGTCACACTGGGAGAACTGTTGATTTTGGGATCAAATCCGGTAGTGGCAGCTCCATCAAGATATCTCTGTGGAGGGGGGCTGTACATTCCAGAAGACCCGGTAGAACCCCCTCCCTGTGGGGAGTATTGTGGATACTGGGGGGTCATCCTGTGCCCAGATTGAGGATAATTTCTTTGCTGCTGATGGACAGATGGAAAGGTTTGCCCATGCTGGCGATGCTGCATTTGAGAACTTGGCACTGACTGCATTGCAGGGTTCTGAGCCATGTTGTACTGGTGTGAAGGAGAGAAAGCACCACCAGCGCCTCCTCCCGTACCAGATGTGGCGCCATAGTCTACTGGATAAGGTGACATGAGGCCAACAGGTGGTGTAGAGCCTGATCCAGTTGGTCTATACTGGTGAGGGATATGTCCATCCATATTGGGGTAGCCAAAGCTTGTTCCAAAACCCATCCCCATTGTCCTGCTCCTATCTTTTCCACCAACTGAAAAATAATATTCCATGGGAGCCTTTCTGTAAGGGTTATTGGCGTTGCCACTGTGCATGCTTGCATGTGCTGGCGGCAGCTCCACCGCTCCTCTGTTCCTGGAGCTGTAAGCTAGCATGTGGCTGGCTTGACCAGGGTGGGGATGGCCTCTGTGCAGGCTCTGCTGTTGCATCCCTGCATAATCATCTGTCACCCTTGGGGAAATCTGTGGTTCTGCTGGTTGAGAGGGATAGGGAGGCCCTACTCCACTCCTCCCACTAAATCCTGGGGGGAGGGAAGAGGGAGCAGGGCTGTTTGAAAAATTCTGCATTTTCCTTTTTCAAAGTTTAAAAAAAATAAAAATAAAAAACCAACAACACAGAAATATTTAAGAGTCTATAGCAAGGAATGTCTGGGATAAAAAAAGAGGAATTTCTGTGGCAAAAAAAAGAATAAATAGAAAAAAGGTGGAGAATAAATCACTATGACCAATAGGAGGTTGACAGAGCGGGACATATGTATCTGTCCAATGGTAATAAAGGTGATGTGTTGGTGTTGTCACTTGGTCACTCAATAGGTCGAATGACAATATAAGTTCACTATTATCAGCCTGAACACGTTTTGGCACTGTGTGTGGTACTTAAATGTCTTTAAATGTACAGGATTTGCTAGGACTGAACAATGTCCTGCTCCAACACCATTTTGTGCAAAAAGACAGCTTCAGTAACACCACTGAGCATTCATAAAAGCAATCCATCAGTTGTTTTCATGGGCAGGTTTACCACAACCTGATTCAAACCGATTTGAGCTACACAAAGCAGTAACTTGAATCAACAGGTCACAGTACAGCTCTCTACAAAACATTCCCAGGGGCAAACACTCCATGACTTGAGTTCTTGAGCGAAGCAATACTAAGAGAGAAAATCCTTTTCTTGGTCATTGTTTCAGAAACTGTGTCTTTTTTCATTGTTTTTTCTTCTGCATTGTTCATCTAGACTGCAGAAGTCTTTGGTCCATATACGTGAGTTTCACTTTCTCCAACTGCACAGCCAGATCCTTTCTCTGTGTCTTGAGCATTTAGCCGTCCTAGCTCTCTTTTGATATTGAATGTCATTTAATTCTACCTGGTTCCATAGCAACAATTTCCCAAAGGGGGGTAATCCATTTATTCCACTTCAAGTTCAGTCAAGCTCTGTTTTTCTCTCTCTTCACTGTTTCCATGTACAAGTCCTCCTCCTCTAGATGGTGTGGGTTTCACATTTCTGCAAACACAAAATCATTTATAATTAATATATTAAATTAATTACTGTATATTTATTTAAGTCAGTTACATTGTAAAAAAAAAATCTCACAATTTAAGGCAAATCATTCATCCAAAAGTTGTTGTGGTGAGGAGAAAATCTGGTAAAGTACAACATTTATTCAAATTTACCAGGACCATTTGTCCAAAGAGTAATGTATTTGGACATTGACACTTTAAATTTCCTGCACTGTGTTCAGCACTTTCTAAAACAAAGGGAATATGTGCTCACCGAGTGTCTTGAATATAAATCAAGTTGATGTGTTGAAAAATCATTTGAGACATTCAAGGTCACATTTCACATGCAAACAAGTGCAGGAAAGTGTTATTACAATAGGACTAAAGGAACCAACTTACTTATAATCTTGTTATTATGAATGTTACTTTAAAAAAGCCGACTAACAAAAAAAAGCTTTTTTTCCAGGGGGCCTGTGTGTAACTTGGTCTATGATAATAAATGTGTTAGCTGAGGCACCTCACCTGATCTGCTGATTTCATGAAATTATCTGGTTTGTTTATTTACCTTATGAACAGTGCAGGTTTTTTGCTCTGTTCAAGTTGAAGAGGCTATTCGCAACAGTTATGATACATATTTGAACTGATGATTGTTAGCGTCGGCATGTAAACACGGAATAGTTTAGTAATTGTTCTCTCATTATAAATTATACATTATGTTTATCACAAATTAACAAATGGGCAGTCTCAGCATTTCACAACAGCACAGCATTGATAACGCAGTCAGTACATAGCAATGGGCTCCATGGAGCTGATACGTAGGCTACATATCACAAGGACAAATCATAGTGATCACACAATGTTATGCGTTTATTTTACAAATTTACTACACTAGCACCTAAGCAGCACTAGCCGAAAGCAACGTGTATGCATTACTATTAGCAGCTCAATTTTAGCCATGTAATGTTAGCCGTACCCTACAGTAGTCTATACTACAAATGAAACACACGAGACGCCTACTTCAATAACTGCCTCAATGGCCTGTATAGTGGGTTAGCATTGGATCTCTTTTGTATTTATTAACTAACTATATGATTATAGCACATTGGTTCGCGTAAGCTAACACATACGAAAGCTAGTACGAGCCAGTTAGCTCAGAGGCAAGCAGTAAGCGTCTAGCTACTAAAGAGGTGATTGGGTACAGATGTTCATCTGACAAATTCATAGGTTATATGTAGATGCGTTAGCTAACAATATTGTACATTGGCAGCTGACCTGATGTGATGGCATTACATCGCAAAATAGTCATTACGTAGCCCGTGTTTTTTTAGAGCCCAGACTGGTGGAAGCAAGACAGTAAGCCTCACTAAGCTAACACTAAATGCATACCTGAAATGTAGCAATACAAGGCCCCTCGAAGAGTGAAAGGCTGTTTTGTGACACAATCCCGCTGCTGTGGCAGGAAACCCCAGTCTCCAGTCGACCGCTCCGCCGCTTTTCCCCCAGCCTTGAGTCCAGACAACCCCGAGGGGCCCGTCACGACACTCGGAGCCCGGGCCTTTCTGCCGATACCCGTTTTTCCTTTTGTCCTCACCTCCAAAAATGATGCGAGCTGAGCACAATCGGGGCGCCTGCCTGTAGGTCCCGTAAGCAACGAGGTCCATACACCCCCGCCCCCTCCCCTCTTGTTCTTCGCCTCTCTCTCCTCTTCCACTCACCGCGGAGGTGATTCTACCTTTCTCCAACTCAATAAACACACGTTGCTACCATGTCGTCCGCAAAACACCAATATTTCCCGCAGTTTCTTTTATAAATGATGAATCTCAGTCATATAGCACATTGGTTGTGTGTGTTTTATTGAAATAGAAAGACCGCGTTAAAAATGCACACTCTAGCTTGTTCCTGCACCCCTCCCTCTCCATCATATTCTTCATATTCTCCCAAACCCTCCTCCCTCCCAAAGGCTTTTGATATTTTATAGATTAGCTACTCCAATTCTTACTTAGACAACACTTGGCTCACTTACAGAAATAAGAGACTGCCAAAGAAATTATGGTGTTGAGTCTGTTACTATACCATTGCCCTTTGTTCTTTTTCTACGTTTTCTTTTTTTTTTTTTTTTTTTTTTTTTTTTTTTTTTTCTATTAGCATAATAGGAAAGTGATTGCAAGATTAGGCCTTTCGTGGGAATGGCTTAAACTCAAACTGATCTGCTGGTTTCTACATAACACAAAAGGCCACAAAATATCCAAACGGAAAAGGCACAAAAGCATCTTATTGGCCGGATTTTTTGTTGTTGTTTTGTTTTAACATTTTTGATTTATAGTACAGAAAGACATTCTTACCGTGAACAGACTTGCATCTCCACAAACCTGACTGGTCTGGAAGAGTCTTCTCCTGCTTGTTACCATGGAAATGTTGTTTCCAAGGCTATAACCTAATCTTCTTCAGTATGGCATAAATATGTGCAGAATGTTAATGTCTTTCCATGTCTCATGGAGGTGACATGCCACCTTCAGAAATTAGACTTCATATTGTAATGATTTTAATATACATCAGCATTGTCCATTAGCACTGACAGAAGGGACATTGTCACGTCCATAGGCCATAGTGAGGGCAGATATTAGGCATAAACCTTTCACTGCATCTGCATTTTCAAAGTTAAAAGTTAAGCTCTATTGTAGAATTGTAACCTACTCTTCACATCATTATTAATATGGGTAGTTTAGAAGGCTGTGATGGCCCATGAACTATAAGCTAATGAAAAAATGACTGGTAAGTAGCATATGACCTTTACAGAAGTGGCCAGTGGGGAGTAAGAAAGTCAATGTTAAGCTTGTAGACTATTCATATGTCACAAAAGGCTATGCAATACTGTTTTGGCTTTTTCATACATGTTTGACCAAACAGACAGTACCATGGTAATGGAGCCAGGCTACTTACTGAATTCTTCTCCCCTTATTGTTGTCTTGTCTCCAACACTTATTTGTGCACACACAAGGCCACCATCATAATGATGTGGCCTATGCCCCCTGTCTGCACTGCTCCCAGTCTAATGCACTGCAGTGTAGATGCACAAAAACAGTGCATCAGTGTACTGGCCTACAGGATACATGCTAATTGTAATCATCAAAAGATGACCAAAACAAGAGTCCACAATGAATTAATAACTGTCACTCAGAGTGGCATATTTTGAGTTTCTAAACAACAGTTCAATACATTTCATTCCCTTGCAGATACACGTCTATTTCTATCACAGTTGCCATAGCAACTGCATCACAGAGCTTTAACTCTGGATAGATTTTAGGTGATGTATCTGCATGATTTTCACATGTGATTTCACGCAGCAGCTTTTAGTCTGAGCAGAGATATTTGGTGATGCCATTGTTAGAAATTATACCATGTCACGAAATCAAAATAAAAGGACGAGACAAGATAAGGCATCTGAATACCCGCCTGTAACCCGTAGGCCTATCCAATCAAACTAGCGCCTGCTGAGATTCACACACACCCTGCC
>JACN01030476.1:0-13357 GCA_000787155.1 Scartelaos histophorus | reverse complement strand
AATACATTTTGGCTGCTTGCAGTGTTCAGTTATTTCGAATATGATGGAAATTTTGGAGATTAAATTTGACTACCTGTGCTACTTTTTTATATGACTTTTAAAAGAAAATGTTGGATCCAGAACTACTCCAAGGTATTTAAACTCTGAAACAAGGTTGAGCTCCTCTCCATTCAGATAAACATTTGACCTGATTAATTCTATGCGACTTCTAGGTTTTTTTTGTGTTCAGCATAAGACACGAGTCCCAAAGCCAGTCCTGCACTGAGGATAGTGCAGCTGTGAGGTCTGCAGCAACTTGTTGTATGTTTTTTCCGTGAGTGTAGATGACTGCATCATCTGCATACATTTGCAGGAGGATGTTGATGAGAGGATGCATGCATTAGGTAGGTTATTGAGAAAGAGAGAGAACAAGACCGGACCAAGGACAGACCCCTGAGGGACATCCGGGGTCAGAGTCTAGCCTGGCTTATTTAACAGCATCTACTACTGATCAGAGATGTTAAACTGAGTTAGCCTGGATAACAATATCTGATGGTTTACACAGTCTAAAGCTTTCTTCATGTCTAAAACAACAGCTCCGACACAGGGATACTTGTCAAGCAAACTCGTAATGTTTTCTGTTAACACACACAGGGCACTGTCTGTGGATAGATGTGTTCGAAAACCAAACTGTAGTGGGTGTAATGTGGGCTGGGTGTTTTCTAAATGGGCAGTCAGAAGTTTCACTATTTTTTGCTATTTTAGATACAATGGGGAGTTTGCTTATGGGTTGGTAGTTGGACATGTCTGTTTTATTACCTGATTTAAAAACTGGTGTCACTGTGGCCACTTTCCAATCTGTTGGGACTATGGAGCTTTCATGATCTGAGAGACCAGTCAGGAAATTATAGGTTTTTGTGATTCTGTCAGGCCTGTTACTAAAGATGAGATCAATTATATCCAAGAAGCAGGTGACAGACCGCCAACCAAAAAGTTACAAAGTGCACCTTTAATGTTGCATTGAAGAAACAACTAAGCCCCGTTATAATAGTGTATCCTTGTCATTTGAGTTGTGTTTTGGTTATTGCATGTTTTAGTAATCCTGCATTTGAGGCTTGAGTAGAAAAAATGTTTTCACCTGCCCCATGTCCCCACCCACTTTCCTCTATTTACTTGAGATAATACTGATTATTCAAAAAAATTTGACTCTGTGCCGTGCATGCAGGGCAATTATGAACAATTAATAAAAACACTAGCTCAGAAGAGGAACTGCTTCTCAGTTCTGTAGTTTTGGATAGGAAGTCAGAGGTCCTTTGTCTATTATGAAAAATAATTAGTTCAGTATTACAGTGAACATGATATCCATATGTTACAATTTCACACTAAATACCAGACAAACACATCATTTATCTTCAAACTCTACCATATGTTATGATTTCAGATTTTAGTGTTACATTTACTGCATAAGAAACATCTCCATTCTGAGATTATTCATAATCATTGACACCATCTGTTCCCTGCTCTTATATTATAGAGTAGTATTGCTCTTGTAGTACATCAGCTCCTCTCGTGGACTCCCCTGCAGCCTCACCTCCGGCCTGCAGATGTAGACAGGACTATAAGCGCACGGGGAACAGAGGGACCTCCATTTTTCTTCTACAAATTGTACCTGACATTTTATTTTTTATACTTTGATAAGTCGGCTTTGACAAGATAGTAGCCTGTTCCCATTTTCAGTGGAGAGAAGAAATCCAATTTATCACAAAGTTGCAAGAAAATGTGTAGCAGTAATATGGAGTCTATAAAGCTTAAGACATAGTTTACAGGCAATACTATACAATATTTATTTCAATATCTAAGAGTTTACATATCTTTAAACAAGCCTAGACCCTTGCATAGAAATATCAAGATTAAATTAAGAACATTTCACTTTATTTGAGTAGATTCAACCTGACAAGTCAAATATCTACCAACAGAATAAATGTGTTTTCTGAATTCAAACAACTTAGTTTCTTATTTTAAGTGTGAAGAGTTGTTATTTTTCTTATCTTCAGTGGTTCATACTTTAAATACAATGCAGTACTTGTCCCAGTGGTAGATATTTTTTACTTGTGATGTGAAATTTACTCAGATCATGATAAAACTGTTCAATTCAAGTAACTTGACTGGTTTTAGTTTTTGCAGTGCACTATGGCAATATATATGAAGGTGCATTGAAGGTGCAAATTTTTTGGTGGAAATGCTTTTCTCTATGGAGATATTATTAATTTGTCTGGATTGTTCCACAGTATGATATTAATCCTTTTGATTTTCATGGAGACTAAATCAGACCAAGTTACAGGTCAGATCTGTGGAGAGTCGACGCTGCTCACAGTCAGAAAGTCTGTTTTTCTACGTATTTTTGAGTTGTTAAACCACCTGTAATTGAAAAAATATAAGGTAGAGCTGTTTAAAGTCATACTGTGGAACATTTCAGGCAGAACAATGGCATACCCATAGAAACAAGCAGGATAGACCCTCGGCATACCCATAGAAACAAGCAGGTAATAGACCCTCCACCAAAAAGTTACACAGTGCACATTTAAATAACCATGGAGACGAGCCGGTGACACCACCAGGCCACGTTACATGTCACTCCACTCAGAGAAAGAAAGAAGAAGCTGTTGAATAAATGTTGTACAGATCATTTTAATGTCATACTGCGGAACATCCATGGAGACGAGCACATGGTGAACTCTAGTTAAAGCAAACCTCTTTAGTCTCTATTTTTCTGGGCCAAAAATGTCACTGAAATTAACACCGAAATGTATTCTCCTCAGTGTTATAAATGAAAATATTAAGTCCAAAAAAATGATCAAAATCACCACAATAACCTGAGCCAATTCAAATGTCAAAGTCGTCTCATTCATTTGCCGTGTCTCCTTTCTGGCATCCTGATTAGCATAGAAATCTGATCACTAATTTGAAAAGATCCAAGCATCAACAATAAAAGTGGACAGTAATGGGTTGTGAAATGAATTGAGCAGTTTGGAGAAGCAGAAAGGGGAATACTGACAGTCCCAGAGCCACGCAGGTAATTGTAGTATGGGCTAGGGGCAAATACTCCCTGCATGGATCCTCTTCTTTTGACCTTGCAAACTCCAAACTTAGGAAAAAGAGAGATAGAAAGAGAAGTAGAATGATAGTGCAGAGTCTGTAGTTCACAATTATCTCCTTTTTTCTGGCATTATTACCCATAATGCATTGCCATAAGATAGAACAGTTCAGTCATTTTAGCTTTAACGGCAGGGCTGAGCTTCCAGGACACACTTACTATGCACATCACCTAAAAGAGCCATTTTGGGTTTCGTGCAGATCTACTGTGCATTTCAGACAAATTGTGATAATGATTTCACTTTTCAATAGGAGCAGTCATGACCAAAATGAGACTAAAATACTGTTAAATAATTTCAGATATGGCAGCTAGAGTTACCATCATTTTACGTAAAGAATATGTTAACTGAAGCACCAATTCGCCAGTCGACTTTTTAGACTTTTGGGCTGTAGTTGACTAAAGAAATTCTTGCTGGGCTAAAGACATAATCTGTGCTTTAATTGGTCTGCTAAAGTGGGTGTGTTATGAACTCTCAATACTATTGCATGATCCTAAACTCCAGTGTTGTCACGATACTAAAATATCTAACCTGATTTTGATACTAGGGAATAGACTCGATACTCAGTGCCGATTCCAATGCCAAATTCCAATGATAAAGAAAAAACAAATACTTTTTTCCTTATATCTGTTTAATTCCTCAGTCATCCAGGCAGGTTCCATAGTGATCCTGGTGCATGGACATATTCTAGTGCTTTTATACGATTATTTATAAGATCATTCTACACCATGTTCCAAATTATTATCATGCAGATTATGTTTGAGTGTCATGTAGGTAAAATGTTTTATTTTCCAGTGAAGCTCATGGATGGTTTTGTGTCTCAGGGCTCATTGGGTCAGTTAAATCAATCTCCGACAACTGTGGCTATTAGTTTGCAATGTAAGACCAATTAAAGGAAAAACTTCCTCCTTAAGAAGGAATTTCCACATTATTAAGCAGAGCACCATTTTCAAGCCAATATGGGAAAGAAAAAGGATCAGTCTAGTGCCGAAAAGCGTGAAATAGTTGAATACCTTGGACAAAGTATGAAAACCTTTGATATTTTACAAAACTTAAGCGTGATTAAAGTACTATTAAGAGATTTTTTAGCTAATTCAGAGCATGCATGGATTTGTGCAGATAAAGGCACAGTGAGGAAGGTTTCTGCCAGACAAATAGATTGGATTAAAAGAGCAGCAACTAAAATGCCATTACAAAGCAGCAGACAGGTATTTGAAGCTGCTGGTGCCTCTGGAGTCCTGCAAACACAAAGGTGAAGGATCCTCCAGAGACTTGCAGTTATGCACAAACCTTCTGTTGGACCATCCTTAAACAAGGCTCACAAGCAGAAACGACTCCCTGAAGATGTGAAAATGACCTCTGTAAAGTATGTGGAGTTTCTGACCAACTTCTTCTTTGGTACCGTGCTTTCTGTAGCAAAATCATCTTCATGCATGATAATGTACCATCTCCTGCTGCGAGGAATAACTCTATCACTGGTGCTCTGGGCATAAAAGAAGAAAAACTCAGGGTGTGGTCCCCAAACTCCCCTGACCTTAACTCTACTGAGAAGCTTTGGAGCTCCTCAAGTCATGAGGGCGGGAGGCAGTTCACATCCAAACAGCATCTCTGGGAGGATATTCTGACATTCTGCAAAGAAATTCAAGCAGAAACTCTCCACAAACTCAAGTTCAATGGATGCAAGAATTGTGAAGCTCCTATCAAATAAAATAACCTGAGCTGTTAAGATGTTTTGATGGAAATAGCTTTTGATTTCAGTGATGCTAATGATTCTGATTGAAAAATAAAGAAATGATCATATTCAGTTCTTCACAACAATTACATGGTTTGAAACTCTGTTGTGCATAATAATTTGGAACAGTGCATTTTAAGTTGTTATTTTTGACAAGAATACTGTTATCATTGGTAGGTTTACTCTAAAACATTTGAATTGTACTCTAAAGGTTGAAAATGATGATGACTGACTGAATGTCATTTATATTCAGGAAAGGTTAATTTCTGTCCTGTGAATGTGACTTTTTTAGTATCAATACCTACTGACATGAGTATCTAGCTTTGATACTAGTTCTAGTATTGATATCCAGTATCTGATTTTACTTTTGATATACAAGAAAAAATAGAAGCATACATGTCTTAATTTGTTAAAAGTGAAACTCACAATTTACTCCCAAATCTATAACAAACCCATGATAACGTACGTACTGTTGTTGCCTATATAAATCTGTAGAGTAACCAAAAAATAAATGGATTGATCACAAAAAATTAGTAGTAGTAGTAGTGTATTTTCTTCAGTCATGTACTTAAACAAGTACTTAGTATAGCCTGTTCCTGTTACAAACATAACCCTATTTACCATTGACAATGCCAAAAATACGTCTGTCAGCAAACAACAAGCAGCACAGAGAAAGATAAAATATAATATACATGCATACATACACATGTACTATAATAATAATGACAGTACTCATGAGGTCAGTACAGCAGTTCTTTTGATTGAACTCTATTCCAAATTATGGTCAACTCTCAGTGTATCCAGTATTCTTTTAAGACTATGCACAGTGTTTTTTTGTATTCCAGTGTTATTACTACCGTGATAATCTCTAGAGACAATTCTTTACTGAAACTAATTGTAAGTCCAGTTAAATTACAGTGAAAATTTATCAGCTAAATCTGGATCTTTTCTGGCTTGGTCCTGGTTTATTCTTAGTGGCGTCTAGCGCAGTTTAAATTAGCCTTAATATTGCATCTCTCTTGTGGAGCCCCTATGATATTTTTAGTGTTAAATTTTGATCCAAAACAAATCCATTGAGCAAAATGAGAATCCCAAAGTAGATAATGATGTGTGCTTTTGGATTCAGAGCTTGGCACATTTTAATGCAATCTGTGGGCCCATATTGTGTGACAGTTATGAAGCTTGTTGTGGGAGTAGTGAGAGATTTCACAGCTAAGGTGCAAAGATGATAAATCAGTATTTTCTTAATATTGGAAATGCAATTAAACTCTGGTGGAGCAGATGAAATGTCTCACACTAGGAGGGGATGAGTCACTGTGTACTTACATTACATAACTCATACATTACTATAAATACTTACAAAAAAATATTTTGAAGTCGCAGCAATATTGGTCTATCTCCGCCCTGTTCAGTCAAGATATTAGAGAAATTTTTGTACATTTTACACCTAATACAGGTCCACTCTGTAACGTTTACCTGCTTGTCTCCATGGGGGGTCCGCCTTTCAACAGATCTGACCTGTACTTTGGCCTATTGACATAACCTGCTTGTCTCCATGAGGATCGATGCATTTAAAGACCCAGCTATAATGTTGTTACCTCCTCAAAATTACCGTATTTTTCGGACTATAAGGCGCATCTAAAATCATTACATTTTCTCAAAGATCAACAGTGGCCTTATAATCCAGTGGCCTTATGTATGACCTTTGGTTGTGTTTACTAACCTCCAACCGATTTTATGTAGTCCACATTACGGGTAATAACGTATTACTCCGCGCACGAGTTATAACCCGTGCGCACGAGTTATAACCCGTGCCCGGTGCCTGCGTTAAGGGTAGTTCCCTGACTAATTAGAATCCACAGTATTCTTGTTTTCGTTGATCTCGTAGCTACACACTCCTACACACAGGCTGTAGCTCACCATAGTAGCTTCGGAAATACTAGACGCTATTTTATTATATTTTAATATTGGACTCAGATACAAAGAAATCCTTGATGCACTTGCATCCCAACATGGCTTTATTATAAGTCTGAGACACCTCAAGAGAGTCCTGAGAGAGAATGGGCTTCGCCGTTGTAGTTTTTCTGACCTAGGAACAACTACGTATAGATTTCATCATCAGCCAACTCTCCTCCAAGTGCCTGGACACATCTGTGACGGATGTGCTGCTTCCTTCTGCATGATTCGCGCAAGTTTGTATTGCGCATGTCATTCCCAGTTCCACACCACGGAAAGTGAGGGAATGTGTTCTAACGTGCTCCCACGCTTTGGATATAAAACGCGTTTTAAGACGTTCCCTCACTTTTAATAACTCGTTCCCTCACTTTTATAACTTGTTCGCTTATTGCGCCTTATAATCCGATGCGCCTTATGTGTGAACAATGACCCTAACCCTAACCCCTAACCCTAACCCTAACCCTAACAATTGACGTATTATTTGATACTGCGCCTTATAATCCGGTGCACTTTATAGCCCAATAAATATGATATACCTGGAGTTGTGTTTTGTTTCATCCACCCATGTCTGAGTAACCCTGGATTATAAGTCAGTTACATCTCCAAAGCTCAAAATGCTCTGGTCCACCTTGTGATGTCATGTAGTGGTAGTTTGCAGCTGCTGTTTACTTTTTGTTTAGTAGAAATTGGAAATCCCAGTGCTGAAATCATCCGAATGTGTGGAGTTAAAAAATGCATGAAACCAAGGTATGTTTTTGATGAAGAAGCAACATTATAACAGATCAGAAAACATCGTGATATGGGCCCTTTAATGCCGCACTATGGGAAGCAATAACATCTCCATGGCGACTGTAAGAGCATATGTAGTTTGGTCTTTTTGTTCCAATCTTTACAAGGCTGGTTTTAGTTGTCTGATAAGGTGGAGTCTAGAGGTCGTCACAGCGATAAAGAAGACGTCACAGCTCAGCGGCCCCGTGTTAGTCTGCTCTTATGGCCCCTGTAATTCTCCATAGGAAAGCACAGCCCAGAGTGAGATATACTCGCGTCATTAAGGCTTCGATTTGTTGTTATGATTCGTGATGCGTACCAATGGTCAGCGCTTTATCACCCAGCTGTTACCTGCCACACTCAAGCAACACAAATGCCACTTCCATTATGCATAGGGCTTTTGGACGGGGCTAAAAATAGAGGAGGTAACAATATGCGCCAATCAGAAGGGGTTTAGAGAGAGATGGGAATTTACAGTGTAGTGCTGTTGTAATACTATGATTTAATTTAAATTTTTTAGCTTTGTACCATGTTGTAATATTGTTCTTTCATTAAAAATGTGCCTGACGTGGTTTTTTTATGTCATGCATGTTTGAGTAATCTTGTGATCTCTCCTTGGCACTATTTGATTTTGATACTATAATGACACTAAAAACACACGTTATTATAGTTATATTACTTACTACTACTTTACTTACTACTTATATATATTTATGTTTGATTTTGATGCTATAATGACAGTAAAAAACACGTTACTATAGTTATATTACTTATTACTACTTTACTTACTACTTATATATTTATGTTTGATTTTGATACTATAATGACAGTAAAAAAACACATTATTATAGTTATATTACTTTCTACTACTTTACTTACTACTTATATATTTATGTTTAATGAGATTTGTGTGTTGTGTATATTTTACTGCATAGTCTTTTTTCTTTTTAGTATCCACTGTCCCTTTAATAAATACATAAATAAATAAATGTATTTATTAAATGACAGATCATTCTAAATCTACTCAGGAAATGTCCAACTTTGTCCAACCTTGTAGTTTCTGTACAAGGTACTAATCAGTATTGATTTGTTCTCTATTTTTAACAACCCAAGCACATTTCAACAAGGAAGCAGGCTCACAGAGATAGTTTTTGAGAGTTGTGTTGCCCAAAGACACAAGGACAGTGTGCACCTGGTCAAGTGGTTCCTGAACTCCATCTTATAAAGAGCAAAAAGAGATTTGTTTTGTTTCATTCACCCAAACACACAAAACCTGCATAATTAGGCTGAGTTCTTCTCTCAAATGAAAAACACTTCCACCTTCTGATATACACCTTCAGTAGAATTATTTGGATGATTTTAGCCCTGGAATTACCCATCTTTACTGAACAAAAAGAACTTGAAAACTACCTCTTCCTGGCATCACAAGGTTGAACAGAGCATTTTGGGCTTTGAAGATGTAGACGAGACTAATATTAAAGGATTACGGTACTAAAACATGTACGAATGACACAAAACTCAACTCCAGGTATGTTTTTGAGGAGGTAACAACATTGTAACATGGCTTAAAGCTCATCCAAGTCCATTTTCATGAAAAATGAGTGTTCTTTCTCATACATTACCACACAATCATGGATGTATAGGTCAATTGTAATCAGGCAGTGGCCCATATAAACCAAATGGACCAGTGAATGTCTCTAAGTGCAAAGCCTGCCATTAATAGAGCTTTGTACTTAAGGACCCAGCCTCGGGCCAGTAGTTGCTGGGAAACGCTTCAGCCTCCAGCGACCAAATGTGAACAAGTGGTTCAAATAAGAATGAAAACAATCAATCAATGAATTGACCAGTGTTCAGAGCCACATTGTTTTCTGTTTGGTGCCGTGAGCTGCGATACAGGAACAGCTCATTTAAAACATTCCATCAATAGACTGTGCATTGCTCCGAGTGATTTCTGAGTATGTTTCCTGCTATTTCTTAGTAATCAATCATGTAAATATTTGACATTTTGATGATTTTGTAGTGCGTATGTACAATACCAGGCAAAAGTTTGGACTCACTCTCTCTTCTTTTCTTTTTTCTTACTACTTTCTATGCTTTGTATACATATAAAAGACATTAAATATATGATGCAAGATATAAGGAATTATTAAGTATAGGAAGAAATTAAATAAAGCAAAATCTAGGAAATTTGAGGATTTAATTACTTCATTTTTCTTTTCTCTTTCTTTGCTAATTCCATACATCTTAATTCATATATTTGATGTCTTCTCTATGTATACAAAATTCAAGTAGTAATAATTTGGTAAAAGCAAGTAAATACTACACATTTTAATATTTTTTGTGTATAAATATATTAAATATTTTTTGCAATTAAGTAAAAATATATCATATATTAAATGTAATATACTAATTGAATCGGCTACGTCTGGAAGCAGTTCATTTTGCAAGGTCAGAAAAATACTCAAATATCGACACCTTCCTAAAATAATCGCATAAGTCATTTTTTCAGGTTTTTCAGGAAACACAAAAAACTCCCCCCAAAATTGAAATTATGGCATTTTTTTTTTCCCAAGTAAAACTTAGGCAAAAAGTGACTTAGGCGATTATTTTAGGAAGGTGACGATATGTTTTTGAGTTTAGTAATTACAATAATAATTGATTTAAACAGCACCTTTTAAGACATCTAAAGTTTTTTACAGAGCTTTATACAGTGGTGATAAGCTACTGCAGCTGCCCTGGGGTAAACTGATGTAAGCATAACTGCCAATCTGCACCATTGGCACGTCCAACCATAACCAACACACACACACATTCATAGCGCTGGCCAATATGGGTTGTGTGTTTTGCCTAAGGACACAATGGCAGTTTTAATTAGAGACACAGTTGCCTCACTATTGCACCTGGTATTCGCAACAGCCTCCCATCCAAGCACTAACCAGGCCTGGCCTTGCTCTGCTTCTGAAATCTGATCAGATCCAACTCCATCATTTATATCGCACATTTTACAAACAGGACAGTTTCCAAAGCCCTGCACATATAAAGATAACAAAACCGAAAAAAATCAATAGAGGATATAAAATGGCAGTTTAATCTGAAAACAAAAGAGGGAGTAAAAGGTCAGTTTAACCTTGACGGTCTTAAAACAACAAACATCAGTAAAGTGCAGCAAAAACATAGAAATCAGATATTGTACGACCTTAAGTAGCGTATTAAATCAAAATGTGCGTTTTTATCCCACGTGCCCTTCCTGACGTCACTCATTTATCCCGGTTTGGGAATAGCTCAAGTCATAACCTGCCTTCTGCATGTGTGAGTGCATGAGCCGCTTCATTCATGCAACATTTGTATTATTTTTTTCACCGTATTGTTTTTGTTGCCTGTGCACCTTTGCCACTTCTGCCCATATCAACACTCCCCTCAATTACTGCTCTATTCCTGTCCTGCTCCTGACAGTGAGTGTGAGCCAAAGCATCTGGGATTAATTAGTGACTTCACAACACCGCGTTCGCCATTCATACACTGTACGCACGGCTACACACACTCACACACACATACCTCTGTTAAACATACACTATAGCATGGCAACATACATAATCATCTATTACAGACAGGATGTGAAACAGCGTGTAGCCAATAAACAAGACCCACCTCCTGGCCCCCTCCCCGATGTAATTACCCGACTCTTCATTTGACACCACATGTAGGCGCCTCATATCTCCCCCCGACACGGTGCACGCTCCACCTTGCCTCGCAGCATTACCTGTCCACACTAATAAGAAATCTGATGTTTAGTTTGGAGCAAGACAGATGGAAAGTGACAGAGAATTGATTCTGCCACTTGAGTCGGAGTCAGGATGCTGTATTTCTGAAGCTGCTATGTCTCACCCAGAACAGAAAATTAATAAATATAGATTTTTTTTTTTTTGTTCCTTTTTGCTTCACCTTTTCCCCCCAAAAAAATTATCTTTGGTGCTCCTCAGAGACTGTGTGAAGAAGTGGAGTGTGGCAAAGCGTTTGGCTAGTGGTTATAGCAGCGAAATAGGCGCTGAGTTCAATATTAGGAATAGAAATGTAGTTATCATAGACTGTATATATGAATGGACATAGATATCGCGCTAGCTGACAAACAGGAAGTGCACCAGGAGGCTCTTCCCGCTCCTTCTGACCCAGGCTCCAATTGACTTACATTAGGATCTTGTCGCTCGTCGCTCTGTGTTTGCTGCAGTGATCCTCGCCATCTTGGTCTTAAAATATTTGTATTAACCCGCGACACATGATTCTTTTCCACTATTTTGTCCAAAAAAATCATCTGTTCATAATATAAGGTAGGGCTGGGCGATATGGAGCAAAAAATATATCTCGATATATTTTTCTATATCTCGATATCTGTACAGGAAAAATAACCCCACCAAAACTACTGCAAAAACAAAAATGTTGAAGTGCAAAGAAGTTGTCAGTTCATACAGGAAGGTGTAGGAAAGTGCTTCTGCAACATTAAAAAACGAAATAAAAATCCCTGTATAAAAATAATAATTTAACTGTAAAATAAAGGAAGAAATAAGCTCCTTTAGCAGAGGAAGCTCGGGAGGTTCCTTATTTTAATAGATCCATGTTCCAGCGGTGAGGAGGTTTCCCACAATCCACTGCACAGATCAAACCCAACGATTCCAAACACTAATGTACAAGTAAAACTGCAGCAGATTCTTCATTTAAATCTTCAGCATAAATAAACAATACATTATTCATCTTTACAGAGCGACATTGGTCCGTTTGAGATTATAATGTGTTTAATTCAGCTTTACAGAAATGAAACTTAAAACCTCATGGCTCATTTCTGTAAACTATAAGCGCTGAAAAAAGTTCACTATCAGGACACAAGTAGTTGTAAATGGTGGGAAAGGTTCATGGTGCTAGAAGCTTTGGTAAACACCAATTTTCAGGATTTAGAGACGAGTTTGTTTCCTCCTGTTGAGGCGCCTCATGTTGAGACTCACGAGGAAGAAAAGCGATATATATAAGCGATATATATATAAGCGATATATATACAATATGTCAAAGTCCATATCGAGTTTTAAAAATATCTCCATATATTTGATATATCGCCCACCCCTAATATAAATCCTGACTCCAGATTCCTGTAACTGTTAGCATGGGGCCTCATTCCAACGGCACTAAACGCTATGGGTGACGTCACACTCGCTTTGTGCACTTTTTTATACAGTCTATGGTATTTATGCACAGAATAGCAAAATAAAACCATATAGAGCGGGTTAATACGAACATTCTAAGACCACTGCAGCAGTCACAGAGACCAGTGACAATTTTTCAAACTAAAGTCAATTTTGAACAGTCGATGGATCTGGAAGTGCCCCCATGGTCACTTCCTATTTGTCAGCGATGTCCATTTATAAATACAATCTATGGTGCCTCGACTCCTGCTGTGACTGGAAACTAAAAGTGTCTCGCGGTTGCCAGGGGCCCAAAAACAGTATGCACTCATGCGACGTACAAAGTTCTTACCTTCTGGTTGGTGGGCAGGCTCAGGGCTTTCATCCATCACTCCATTTAAGTCAGGGCCAAGGGGGATCCAAATTTGTTTTCACTGAGTGCGGCAAATTGAAACATATTCGTACAGCAGAGGGCCATAGGCTGCTTGGTCAGTACTGTAATTTTTCTCAGAGTTGTGTTTTGTGTCCTGCATATTTAGATTTAGATCGATTTGTTCTTCTCTCAGACAGAAAATACTCTTCCACCTTATGATGTCATGTGG
>KN491716.1:16622-30760 GCA_000787155.1 Scartelaos histophorus | reverse complement strand
TAATTTAATTTAATTTAATTTAAAAAGACAGAAAGGGTAACATTGTTTTCCAGACTGGGTGGGTTTGACAAACGAAAAGCTCTAGGCAGAGTTTTCGTCATTAAATTGTTTTTGCAATAATGAAATATGCGACAAACAAGACAAAATATGAATTTTTTTCAAATCAAATCCATGACCCTTTGACAATTTAGCTGTCGGGTTGAATTTACACATCCTGTAGATGAGTCACTTCATTTGGCTCACCTAATTGTGCGATATTAGAAAGTAAGAGACAAATAAAGTACGCAGTAAACAAAAGCTGCTGGTAACAGAGGCGCCTGTCACAGCACATCTGGGGAATATGACTCAGGGCTGCTATGAAGTAGAGGTAGACAAAGAAAGTTCTCCATTTGTTCTAATTATTAAAGTTAATCAAGTTGTGCGAGCGGCTTCAGACTCGTGAAATATTTTAAAACTGCACTAAGACTTTCTGCTTGTTTCCTTATTGCTGCTTTGCCTAGAATGTTCCACGATATGGCTTTAAACTGTTATTTTATTGATATTTTGCCGCTGATATCGTAAATATTCCCCGGGGTTATGACGCTAACTGGAGGCTCTGCTCTGTCTGAGGCTTTATTTGACTTTAGTTTATCACAATTTGACCAGAACGAACTGACTGACAGAACCATGAACCATATTTTCTTGTAAATATGTTCTTTAATCTTTAACATATGCAGATTGAAAAGCTGTAGACTGAAGTTTGAGATTATTCTGCCTTTACCCTTTATCCCTTTGTCAGAGCATCTTCTTGAAACCAGTCCATATTCATAAAAACTACTAAAAAATTACTGCAGCACAAACTAAAGTCTGCAACACACAACAGGAGAATTTGCCTGATTTTCGTTGCCATGTGTGCGATGTTGAAGCCTCTGCACTCAGATCGTAACCACCAAACATCAGAAACACTACGATAACGGACGATAAAGCGAAAATAATGACAAGACTTTATGACTCATCTCTTGTAAAGTTGTAAATTTAAAGCGCAGCATCTCATTCACATTATCCATCGAAATTGTCCTTTGCAAGTGAAGACATCCAGCCCAGAAAACAGCGCTATTTATGTAGTTTAAAATGTTTTTTGAAAGTAAAAAGGAGATATTCTTCTTCACGTGTGTCTGTTTAGATCATTCAGCGTTCAGATCGAGGTGAAGCTGCAGATTTTCCATAGTGACTCTACTTCCTGTGGACTTTATCTCCAATCTTTAAGCCTTAAAAATTCTGTATTTGAAGTATAACACCACATTTCCCCAATAATCCCACCATTTTGTTTTGTACCTAAACTGGAAGTGCAGAGTTCTGATCTTTGAACACTTCTGAGTCTCAGAGCGAGTGGTTTTACTGTAGACGAAATCACGCTCACGACTTTTGCGTGTTTGCGATCAGAAATTTTGATTCTCGTCGTGTCTTTAGTCTGAGCTTTTTGTCACATATTTAAAAATCATTCAAGACTGAAAAATCCTGTAGTGTGTAGCCGCTTAAAGTATCATAATTCATGCATCGACGCAGAGTTAAACATTTAGATTTATGCACAGATTTAGGTCTTCTGTATAACTGTTCCAGAGCTTCACCCCTGTAAGTATTTTTTCTTCTAAACATTTTTCGTGTGTGGGAATTGTGCTGAATTGCTGAACATTCCTCCTATAGAACACCCACAGCGGATAACTACCATTTACCTCTTCATCTGGGCACGTTTGACAAATACTCCTTGCAGTTACATTAAAACAAGCGTCTTATTCTGTTTTTTTTTTTGAGTCTTTTCGCAGTCAGAGCACAGCTGGTCCAGGCACTACACACAATCAAGATGTTATGTTGCACCATTTCTTTTCTCCAGACTCCTTCCTCCTCATCTATGCGGCAGTGTCTGGAAATATGCCCCGATGGCCATCCTCCCCTTCTCCCTATACCCTCTTTTTTTATGCTTTTCATTTCCTGCTGCTGATCCCGGGTCAGTCAGAATAATTGCGCGACGCTCAGCTGACTGTACGGGCTGCGACGAGTTCACAGACTCTCGCCTCGTGTTTGCAGATTTTTGGCGCAGGTGTTGGCGCGTAGAAAACACAACGCGCCGTCATCTTTTCGCTCTTTCGTAATTTCACACCGTCGCTGGGATTCTCGTTGGTTTTATTTTCTTTCATGGTTTTATTTCCAGACAAAAATCGTACTTAAAGGCGCATTGTGTGTTTTCTGGTGGTCCGTCATGCTTTTCTCCATGGAGATCTTAGGAATGTTTCACAGTATGTTTTCTGGTGGTCCGTCATGCTTTTCTCCGTGGACATCTTATTGTTTTAACTGGAATGTTTCACAGTATCGTTGCCTTTATACCTTTATATCTTCATGGAGACCAAACCTGACAGTTACAGTCTAGATCTGCGAAGAGGTGACCCCACTCAAAGTCAGAATGCCTGTTTTTCTAGGTATTTTTGAGCTATAAAACCACCTTTAAGTGAATAAATGTAAAGTAGAGTTGTTTAATGTTGTACGTTCGAACTCTGCCGTGCACTTTTTCGCTTGCACTGGGTCTGGAACCAAAAAACGTGAGCACATTACCCCAATTTTAGCATCTTTACTTAAGCTTCCAGTTTGTTTTAGAGTTGATTTGAAGATTTTATTGTTTGGTTTTAAAGCTTTGAATGGACTGGTCCCATAATATGTCTCGGACCTCATCCAGATTTACATCTACATCTACATAAGTACTTTGAGGTCCGAGGTCCAGCTTCAGCTCGTGGGGCCCAAGACGAGGCCTAAAATCGGGGGGATGGGACCTTCTCTGTGACTGAACAACAAAAATAGTAGAGTGTTTTAAGACTCAATTTTAGTCTCTGGCTTTAACACTGCGTGAGTTGTGTCCTCTGTGGCTTTTATTTACTGCATATGATTTTTATGGTTTTGCTCGTATTTGATTTTACTTGTTTAATTGTTTTAGAACAGGTATGACCTAATTTTAGCATTTTGCCTTTCTGTTTTTTCATTTGATGATCTGTGCTGCACTTTGGAAACAGTTTTGTTAGTAAAACGTGCTATAGAAATAAAGTGGATTTTTAACATTCCAGGCAGAGCATTTACATCGCCATAGAAACAAGCAGGTGACCCATAGCCAAAAAGTTACGCAATGCACCTTTTAAGCAAGAATAATGTTGCTTTAGAATAATATTGCTCAAGCAGAAGTACAAAGTAGTGGTCCAAGAAATAACTCAAGTAAGAATTTAAAAAAATATTGGAGGAAAACTAAAGGTAAAAGGTCGCTCTTCATGACATCACAAGGTGGAACAGACCTTTTTGAGCTTTGGAGATGTAGACAGACTAATAATAAAAAGTTGCTCGAACACGTGAGAATGAAACTGCTTAATCTAATACAAGAATCTCATGCATTTTCGAGCAGCTTTGTTGAAATCTAAACACCAGATTTTACACATAACGCAGGATATTTTTGTTGTTTTCAGACTTAATGCATAATTAATTGCGGCATTTGAGATTTGCTTAAAGCGACTATTCAGATTTCACTACAAAAACTCTCCCAAGCCAAACTCCGTAATGGCCTGAAATTATTAGCTATTACGTTTAAGGGGATGTTAAGATGGACCCCTCACACTGCAAAGGTCAACGTAATGGTGCTATTATTCTCCCACGAGGCTGCAATTTCAATGAAAATGCCACTACTGCATTCTTATTGTTGCGCATAATGTACAGGTGATTATTATAGCCTTCAAAAGCAAGCATTAGTGAGGGCGTTAAAGGTGCATTGTGTAACTTTTCTTAGCAAATGCAGAATACCTATTTTTCTAGTCTTTTTTGAGCTATAAAACCAGAATTGAATGAACGTCAGGCTGAGCTGTTTAACGTCACACTGTGGAACATTCCAACGGCGTATCCATGGAAACAGTCAAGATACACCTCGCATTTTTAAGCTAGCTACCTGTAACCTGAACATTTCTAATTCTTCTTATATTATGAAGGGTGAAACGTGGATCTTTGGCACTCTGCTCAATGTTAAATGCTTTACTGTAGACGCATCTTATGAAAGTATTTAATTATATCAATCTTTGTAAAATTAAAAACTTGAAAAGAGCTTGACTGTACGTGCTAAGGTCATGATGATTTTTGTGCAGAATCTGTGAATACAGGAATAAAAGGTGTTATGTGAAAGTTATGTTAACTGTAATTAAAAATTAATCTGCAGGTTCCTATATTCATTCTATACCTTGACATTAAATACTGTTCAAACTATTACAAATGTTACAGCTGTTGTACCTTAAAATGGCTGATGTCAAACGAAGTTCATTTGGTCTTCTTATTTATTTCATTAATTTTCATTTATTTCATCAGATTTTGGCATCGTCTTTCTACCAGTGGGTCAGGATTAGCGGCATCAGCAGTCCATCTTATTCATAACAGTATTTCAAGTGCGTGAGAGTAGGAAAGCCCCCTCATCCCGGTTTATAGTCTCACGGGCACGTTTCCGGACAGGGTTTTTTGTCCTCGGCCCCAGTGAACCCAGTCCACATTTGCCCCATTTACATTAGAGCTTTAAAAATAATTTAATTTGGAATAAAATTAATTCCGCTTTAAAAAGACCATGCAAACAATTAATTCCTTAATTCCTAATGATTATTCAGAATGAAACTTTGGTGGTTTATTCCGATTTTAAAGCCGATTTAATTTATTCCGCGATCATGTAAACGTTTATTCCGCTCGTTTGGTCGTCCTTCTGATGCGAAAACAAACTTCTGACAAACTTTGGTCTCGAATCAAAACAATTTTTCTAATAAGTCGCTGGACAAACTACAGATAATAAAAAGAGCGGAGGCAGAAAACAGCAAAAGTGAAAGAAAAAGTCAAACTCCAGTAGCAGCTGATTGTGAGTTTTCTTCTGTCGATGTAAATACGTTTGTGTCTCTGTCCAATCAGAACCTTCCCGAAGGAATAAAGCCGATTTTTTCCATGTAAACCTTCATTCAGAATTATTATTTCCATTTAAATTTGAAGGAGAATCATTTAAATCGGATCTATTTAATTTGGTGCAATTTAATTCTGAATTAAAAACGTGGCAAATGTGGTTTTCTTTTACAATAGCCAGACATAAAATCCCTTAGTCGTCCTGGTAGAATCCACGGCTAAACCAAAAATACAATTTGTCAACTGGACAAAAGTTTATTAGGTCAAAAAATAAACTTTTGTCCAGTTGACAAATTGTATTTTTCCTTTTGCAATAGTCAGATTTGTGTTGTGTTGCTCACCTGCACTGTTTCCTTTTCACATTCAGTCCTGTGTTCCCGATGTCTTACATTTTCTTCTTTTCTCATGTATTGATTTGCTCTTCACATAAACATGGTGTGGAGCTTGTACATCCACAACAAAAGCAATAGAGATTCAATTACAAAGGTGCACATTAACCTGTCAACATGAGTTCAGGAAGTGCACTCATCACAAAGGCGCCCAGTCTAATAATAATTTAGAGCTTTTTTGATTGAAATAAAGCTTTAAGTACGTGCTCGGACACATTCTTCTGACTCAAGTGGAAGTTTTTACTCTTAGTTGCACAATGGGACAACTTGTACAAGCAGAAATAACACGGGGTTTTGTTTTGCGGTGAAGTTTCCCCTCCCACACTTCACTCTGACACCTCCAGATCTGTCACTGCTCACGTTTCTCTGCTCAACTTTCTTTAGAGTTAAACATCAAACATTAAAGCTGCATTGCGCGACTTTTTTGGTGGAGGATCTGCTTCCTGTTTGTCTCCTTGGAGATGTCATTGCTTCGTCTGGAATGTGCATTAAACAAATCGAGCTATTATTTATTCATTACAGGTGTTTCTGTTGCTCAAAAATACATGAATTCTCTCTGTGAATAGGGTCGCCTCTCCACAGATCTGACCTGTAATGCAG
Organism: Scartelaos histophorus; assembly: GCA_000787155.1. NCBI lineage: Eukaryota > Metazoa > Chordata > Actinopteri > Gobiiformes > Gobiidae > Scartelaos > Scartelaos histophorus. The sequence goes on along the minus strand of KN491716.1, from coordinate 24,839 downwards.
CCTTATAGATGGATGCTTTGAGATAACTATGGTGTGATTTAAATAACATCTCAATAGAAAAGTTGCGCAATGCACCTTTAAACAAACCATTCTTTCTTTTATGTTTCACGGTGACAACGAAGTTCCTAGTTTGAATTTTTTTAAAACTGATTTTTTTTTTATTTGTCCTCACATCCTAGAATGCGTGATTGAATTTATTTATTTATTTATTCATTCAAGTTATGGTTTATGGTTTCCATGGTAACAAGTGTTTAGAGTGGTTAGAAATTATAAATAAATAAATCCTATCATAAATCTCACAGAAGCGTTAAATAACAATTAACATTTTCACGCGAGAAATGATGCTCAACTTTGCGTCGATAAGGGATGTTCGTCGGTTGCCGTGGTGACGCAATGCGCACTTTAGCAAACGCCGAAACATTTCACGCATTTTCAGGAGCGTCTGATCGGTACGAGAGTTCATGGTTTGATTTTCAGATTTTCAGTGAGCGATTAGTGCAGGTGGAGCACTTCCTGTATTACCGCGTGACATCACAAGGTGGAACGGAGTGTTTGCGAGAGTGAACGCAGCCTAAATGTGTGAGACTTTTGTGTTAAACGTGTGAATGAAACAAAATACAATCCAGATTTTTTGTGATGAGGAAAAAAAATGCAATAACACATCAGAAAACAGCGCGGTATGGTCCCTTTAAAGCTGCATTGTGTAACTTTTTGATCAGAAATCCGTCACCTGCTTATTTCTATGGATACGTCATTGCTCTGAAATGTTACACAGTATGGCATTAAACAGCTCTACCTTACATATATGCAATTACAGGTGGTTTTATAGCGCAAAAATTCCTAAAATACTTCGCATTTCCACAGATCTGACGTGTACCTTGGTCTGGTTTGGTCTCCATGGTGACAGGAAGGACTGACATTTAACTGACTCTCCACCACAAAAGTTACATGATGCATCTTTAGGTTCCATACTGTTTTTCTTATTTTATTTTTGAACACACGTTTTATTTCGCATCGTTCGTCATTGAAGGATCTCCGAGCTGATAAGACTTTGACCGAGTTGGGTTCGTAAATGTCGATTTGCTCTCGGGCTGTGCATATGTAGAGAAGAAATTGATATTTGACCAGCGGTGGAGAGAGTGTGTGCCATGTGCTCTCCCTGGCCCTGGTAAAGTTCACTCTTATACCAACTCAACCTGGGCTTTCTCCACTGAGGGAGGCCAGGAGTGGAAAAAAATTACTTAAATTGTTTGTTATTTTCCCCTTTATGTGATTCGTGTTAATGTTATATTTGCACAGTGCTATTGACAGACACAAATTGGCCAAATTAACAGTCCCGTTATTTCATTTGATGGAGAAATAATCTAATAAAACAATAGGAAAAAAGGTCTGAGGTCGTCACAGATGGTTGTATCCACATAGTTCTTATCTGGCAACGTCGAACTGGATAAAATTGTCCTTAGCGGTTACTTCCTTGTGGTTGTCAGCTAACAAAATGTCTTTAAAATGGAACTAGCCAATTCATATGGGTGTAGCAATAACCGAAATATCGTAAGTAAGTCTCATAATAATATCGTGGCCATCAAAATATATCAAATCACAAGTGTCTTTGCTTAAATTCATTGTTGTGGTGCAGTAATAGCAAAAAAACCCAAATGGAACTACATAGACCATGATGCTTTGCTGTTTCAGTTCAGACTATGTGAAGAAATAACTGTTATTAAGCACTTTTAAGTCTTATTTTTGTATTATAACAGCACCAAAGGCTTATAATGGCGTTTTAAAAAGTAATAATTTGTAAGCCTCCACAAAATATTATATTGTGAGAGGAATATTGAGAAAATATTGTACTGAGATTTGTATATCGTTGCGTCCTTAATGTTTAGTTGTTACTTGAATTTTGCATTTTTCAAGCTGTTCAAAATGCTGGTATATCGTTGCGTCCTTAATGTTTAGTTGTTACTCGAATTTTGCACTTTTCAAGCTGTTCAAAATGTCACTGATCTGAATATGACAATAAATGTACCAAATTACTGTCTTGTTATTCTGTATAATATAGTAATATCCCCAACATATCATGAGCTTTCCCACGATATCGCAATAAATATCGTATTATGAGGTTCATACTGTGATAATATCGTATCGTGAGACTTGGATATCGCTAAACTCCTACCAGTTTAGACTTAGACAATGTCAGTGTGCACCTGGAGCTCTATTTTGCTTTATTCATGCTTTTTTGATCAATCTTGTGGAAAAAGTCTGCTTCCCCGAACCGTCTGTTTAAGTTAGTTTGAAATTTCGCATTATTGTTACGTCAGATGTAGAGACCCCGCTGAGTTTTTGAGTCTATAAATCCCGACTGGACTCGTTTTAAGTCTCTCTGCTGTAAAATCATATTCATTATTATTGCAAGCTTACGTCAAAATGTCAGCTAAGTGGAAAGAATTGTTGTTTTTCTTAGCTTAAATGCAGCCAGATGTATTTTTATATCTTAAGTACAGAAAGTCCACTGGTAGATCATTTTACTTGTCAAGTGAAATTTGCTCAAATCATAATAAAACTTTAATTCAAGTAATTTAACATGACTAGATTTTAGTTTTTTCTTGTCCATCCAGTCTTTTTTGCTCATTCTTCTCTTATTTTTCTTCCATGCTGTTTTTATTTCCTGTGAAGCAAGGCTGAACATAACAATAATTTCTAAACTTCTCCATGAAACACCATAGTAGAGCTCCACGTCATGTGTGACCCATGGCCCGGCTTGGTTTTTCTGCTTCACTTCGAAACAAAAGGTGGTCTATCTTTGGCACGTAAGAAATAAAAACGTTTCTGGAGTGTCGGGCTAACGGAGATCGATTATGACAGTGTACGGTTTGAACACTGCTCAGTCCAAATCCATTCCGTCGTGGAGTTTTTTTTGGGTAAGACGACTGAACCGCGCTTTGTCTGCTTCATTTATATCATCAGGAATGTTTAAACGGCCTTTACCTGTCTTATATTTTGTCTAGTTTTATTTTAAAGGCGTTTTGTTAGCTGACAGCCATAAGGAAGAACTATGTGGATACAACAATCTGTAACTACCCCGGACAATCGTTTCTCTGTCATGGTCCAGAATCAGAGTGAAAGTGTGAGAAAAGTGGTTCAAAACTGATTTTAAATTAAACTAGTCGCATCATAATATTGAAATGAGCTAAAATATATGCGATTCTTGTTAATGTTATATACACAGTGCTATTAAAACACATATTATAGTGTTTTCCCTTTATCGTTTCATTTGAAGGGGGAACAATGTAATGGAACAATAGGAAAAATGGACCATGACAGAGAAACGATTGTCTGGGGGATAGTCGCAGATGGTTGTATCCACATGGTTCTCATCTGGCAACGTCTGATGGGATGAAATTGCCCCTAGCGCTCGCTTCCTTATGGTTATCTTCTAACAAAATGCCTTTAAAATGGCACGTACCTGCTTCAATTTCTCTAGTTTGCATAATTTTGAGGAATAAATCTGCTTCCCTGAACTTTCTATTTCAGTTAGTTTGAAATTTTCCATTATTGTTACGTCAGAGGTAGAGACCCCACTTAGTTTTAAGTTCATAAATCATCTCCAGACCCGTTTTAAGTCTTTCTGCCGTCAAATCACATTGTGTTTTTAGCTAATTACTTTTATTTTATTTATTTTTTTGCTACCAGTAAATGGAGCACTACACCAGATACAGATTTGCAGAGCCCACAAGTGGATAAATGATAAATAAAACATGAAATTTGAAAGCAAATGTACTAAGGAGCATGTTAACAATACACGTAATCTTGTTTGCGTGACTGTCCATATATCAGAAGGTTGCTGACACTTCCATATTGAATAAGTTTAGATGGATTTTGGTTGGACACATGAAACGAAGTGACTTGAAGTTCAGAACTACAATACTCCACCTCGAAGCTGCAGGCACCACATCAGTAGCCTGTTTGAAATGCACTCCCAAGCCCCGAAAATGAGCAATGGGCTGAAAGGCCTTTGAAGTTATCCTTTTTTATCGATTTATAGCCAATTTAAAAGAGAATTATTGATGTTTTAAAGTTTGTGTTTACTTTGGCCGAGATGGAAAAAAAACTTCAAGGTTGTTACTCCAGTTACTTTTAAAGGGAAAAAAGTGTATACATTTCGCAAGTGATCCACCAAAAAGGCATCTACTATAAGTTTAAAGCGGTTTAAATGGAGCGAATAAAACATTAATACTTTGCTGTGACATACACTGTTGTACGTGTATGTAAATTGGCGTAATCTTCACCAGTTACCATGGAGACACAAACGTACATTAGCAAACGCAGACAAAGTTTTAAGACGGGCTGAAAACTCAAGAAAAAAATACTAAATTATTTAAACAGCGCATTTTCAGGAGCGTGTGATCGATACCAGCGCTCATGGTTCGGTTTACAAGTTTGATTTATAAATAATAGGTGAGAGTGGCTAACTGTGGCTAATGCTAACTAGCGGACTCAGACTTGTTTATTTGACAAAAGTTAAAACAATGAAATAGATATAATTAGAATATGAGAAAACACATTCAATAGTTATAATTCATTAACACTTATTTGCATCTATAAATAAGCTGTTTACCAGAACTAGTTTGTACATAATTGTTTACAAAGAAAGACAAAGACACTGAGATAGATAAGATAAAAAAAATGAATATGGACGTACATTACAAGAACGTTCATTTGATATAAGATAATGAGATTATTTAATCATACATAAAATCAAAACAACAGATACATAATATCAAGGCAACAGAAATAGCAGTCCGTGATGGTACATGAGGAGTTGTCATTGGAGAGCAGATGTTTTAATATAACGTGAGAAACCAGCTCGACTGTGGGCTGTAAGTTTGTTTCGTACATTCTCGGGAAAAGAGTTTATCAATTTGGGTCTGGTCTTGTGGTATTGTGTCTCGGGACGGTGAGGTTTAAGACTCGTCTGGCGTTATGTCTATGTAGAGATTGTACTGGAGAAAATAGGAAAAGAAAAAAGGAAGTTCATCATTTAGAAATTTGTGATAAAATTTCATTGGATAGTGAATATATCCTCAATTTTGGGAAGACAGTCTCTTCATGATCGGTTTGGAATGCTCATTGAATTTGCCATTTGTGATGATGCGGACAGATCTTTTTTTAAGTTTATATAACCTGCCATGGTTGTAACCCCAATTTAAGATCCCATAGTTGAAATATGGGACTATAAGTGAGTTCTACATAGTTACCATGGTAAATTCTGGTAGGTAACGTTATATTTTATTCATGATATCGAGGGTATGTGATATTTTATTCGCAATTTTATCAATATGGGGCTTCCAGCTTAGTGTTTCATGGTTAGTCAGTCCCAGAAAGTTGAAACTCTACTCTTTTCTATAGATGCGCCTAAGATTTTTAGGTTTAAGTTGATAGTGGAAATGTCTAGCTTGTGTGTAATAATACTAGCTCACCTGTTGTATTTCCAGCTAAATCTGTTCTTTCTGGTCAAACTACGTAAAAACAAAATAAGATTAAAGTAGAACCTCCAGTTCAACTTCACTGGTTATTATTTATCGTTAAATACATTAATCTCAATTATCCAGAGTATCCCAAACAGTATTTAATTCCATTAATTCATAAAGTCCAGATATTTTTCATTGTCCCAAGAGTCAAAAAACAAATTGGAAAACAAACATTTAAATATGAATTTTTGATTGGAACGATTTTCCCTCAAAGATTCGCACATTCACTTCTGTCCCTTCATTTAAAAATGCTCTGGTGAAATATTTACTTAACCCGTGTAATAGTTTTTGATCATCTTGTTGAATTTTGTTGATCATCTTGTTGAATTTTGTGACGATATTTGAACTCTGCCTTAGTTTTTGTTCAAATTTGATTTATTCTGTGTCTATGTACGTGTACGGTTGTGTTCATTTTATTTTATCGTTTTGTTTATTTGATTTACTTATGTAGCCTCTCGTCTGCCCTACTGGATCTGTCTTTTGTTGTCACCATGAGGACCCCCTCGAAAATGAGATGGCGCGAAATCTCAAGGGGCTTATCCTCCAAACAAATAAAATCAAAATCAAATTCAATTAGCATCAAACCCGCAGGGAATACGGACGACATTAGCTGCAGAGTATCAATCGTCAAATACATGCAAGATGCTTTTCGTACTGTGGGACGTACCGGGCAAAGCAGCTGAGACTTTGCAGCTGGTTTCATCGACACTCCCTGGGGATGTGAAGCTAGCTGTAAGCACTACTCTGTCAGATCTGTTACGCAAATGAACTGGATCTTTGTTTTAAGACAATCCGACCAGAAAAAGATGACTTGGTTGGAACTACGACAAGTGAAATGATTTGCCCGCTTAAACTAAACCGCTCTCTCACGTAAAATTACTGTTAAAAGCTAGCTTGCATTAGCCAAAAAAAAAAAAAATCAAGCTAAACAGAACTGTGAACGCAAAATGCAATGTTTATATCCATTTCATTGATTTTTTCTTGCGTTTTCAGACAATTTTGAAACATTTTGCTCGGTTTTTGCTAACGCGCGCACTGCTGCTGAACATTCCGCCCATAGACATACACGTAAAACACCCCCAGCGTGATGCGACGTGCAAAAAATCAACAGCATCTCCATTTGGACACTCGCCGGTTCCTCCCTCAGAAAACGATAACGACGTAACACGATGCTTTGAGCTCTCATTTAGTCAGAACTGTGTGTGTGTGTTTGTGCGCGTCTCAAGTAGCAGCTGCGCAATCTGTTCCTTTTGAGCAATTGTGCGTCTCATAGTATCATAATGTCTCTATTGTTGCTATTATTGCTGTTCTGGTTATTAATGTAGTCCCTGTTTTAAATATAGGACAGAGTGAGGAAAATAATGATATCCCCGGAGCAGCAGGTCCTGTTTACAGATATTGCTTTTGCAGCGAGGAGCATGTAGTGGCTCTCAATACTTCCCAAATATTATATGGGCCAACAAGACAGTGTATTAAAATGGGGCAGAGTGTGTCTTGAGTCCATTTGGAGAATCTTACACAACCGCGGACTAGATTCAGCTCGGTGAGGAGTGGAATCTTGATTTTCTTGGGCAATATTTGGACTTTTTACAGTCTTAAATCTCCAGCAGAGGACGATGTTTTGTTTTGGTCGATTTGCTGCCTAAAAAATACCATCCGGGGCGTTTATTTTATATTTGTTTCAATCTCTTAACAGACCAGGCATTTATTTGAGACCAGGCGGCAATTTGGGGCAGACAAATAATTCCTTCCTCACAAAAATCTCGCAAAACTGAGAAAATATGGTACTCAATTTCTTTTAAGCAGTATGACTATAGAAACATTGTAAAAAAAAACATTCTAAATTCTATAAAGGAGGCAGCTGGAGGCAAAAGTGAAGTGGGACATAATGCAACTTTCATGGGAAAACTGCGATTAACTTCAGATTATCACAAAATCTAAAAAAAAATGAACATGTGAATGATTCAGAGTCCATTTTAAAAACATGTACAATTGTGTTTTACAGTATTTGTTTATTTGACAAGAGTTTATGATCGACACTAAGCATTTTTACAAAGGCAAAATCCACATTTTGAGGTTTCACTGGACAAATCCTCACAGAAATGTTGAACTCACAACAGTTTGTCACTTCATCTACAGATATATTACACATTTCATCATAATGTATACTTTTTGTGAGGCGCAAATGCTATTTTAGGATTAGAAAACTGCATTTTCACCCATCCTTCTTAACAGAGAATTAAAGTAAATAAGATTTGTACCTGGAATATTCAAAAATGTTGCTTATTTTTTGTTCTAATGTCATAAAGCCTTTAGTATTTAGGTCTGCTCATCAGTTAATCATTGTAAATATATTATGTTCGCTTCATTTTGCCTCCACTTGCCCCATTCCAGAATTTTGAATATTCTAATGACTTAAGATCTGAAAGGGTCAATAATTTATGCAACTTTCTATACAGACATAGGCAAGTTCATTTGAAATGCTACATCAAAGTATCTACGGAGCAGGAAGTTTCCCACATTTGAAAGTGACTGCAGAATTAAAGAACATAATTAAAGCCCTCCCGCAACAGAAACAGACATTTCTTTAGCGAGTTAAAACAAACGACAGATGCAGTAAATGTGGAGCAGAGTGAGAACGTTCATCACCTGCATCAGGGCGCTTATAGTTTATGCAAATTAGATGTGG
>KN491716.1:1978-15033 GCA_000787155.1 Scartelaos histophorus | reverse complement strand
CCGCCCGCCTCTGGACCAGTGCAGAGAGGCATCATAAGTCTTTCATGGAGCCGGTGTCCGTTCTACTGATGTTTTCATATCAAAAACAATGCTATTTTTACACTGCGCTTCTGTGTTATTTATTGAACTGTTCTATGAGGATTTCAGATAACCTCCTTCCCCTCATATACCGGCCCGACTGTCAGCAAATAAGCAGTGGCAGCGTCGGCGTACGGAGAAATACAAGGACTCTGTTGCAACATCCACATATCTACATGCGTTTCACAATCGATTTTTAGGTGTTTTTCTGTCCGTATTTAAAGTTTCGCCACATTTACCAAATATTACGAAATGTCCACGAAGAGGTTAGTTGTTTCTGGCCAATTATTGCGTGGAACTTTTTCTGGTGGGAACTTTGCATGTCAGTCGTCTTCATTAAAGCTCGGAAAAAAACGACCAAATCCAACGGTTCGGACAAATATTTAGAATTTATGTTTGGACCCAAGTTACAGAAAAATCACATGCTTTGAGACTTAAAGAGATAGTTCAGGTTTTTTGACATGAGTCTGTACGTCGTCCCCGTCATCAGTGCGGTGCATAAACACTGACTTACCCTCGACATTGTCTCGTAAGCCGAGTTCTTGCCCGGTTTTGGTGCTCACGAAAGTAGTCCAGCAAGTTGGCTGGGATTGCGAAAATAAAGTGTTTTTCTTCTCAAAACATGTGTTCAAAAGAGTAATACATTTGTGTCAAACCATTGTCAACGTAAAAGTCAGACCTCATAATCACACGGCACTATTTTCTCTCCATTTGTATCACTGCGCTGCTGCTGCGAGCTGCGAATCCAACACTTTTTTCAGTTGTTTGGCAGGGTTTACATGCTCAGGCCGATGACGCTGTGACATAAGAGAGCTAACGAAAGAGTTAATGTGAGAGTGATAAGTATATAAGCTTGTAAAAGTTCTCGGTGTCATAGTCAGACATGTTGTCGTTAAGTTTCCAAGTCGTAAACACACTAAAACAGGAGCGGCTTCACCTGCAGCGCAGTGATACGAACAGCAAGCGATTATGAGGTATGACATTTTCGTCAACAACGGTTTTGTGATGCAAATGTGTCACTCTTTTGAACACATACAGTTTTAAGAAGAAAAACACTTTATTTTTGTGACCACAGCCAACTTGCTGGAACTACTTTTGTCAGCACGAAAACCGGGCAAGAACTTGGCTCACAGGACGGGTTTATGCACCACAGCTGACGGGGACTTGGCTCACAGGACGGGTTTATGCACCACACTGCTGACGGGGGATGCCTTAAGATCATTTCAAAAACCCATACTATCCCTTTACATGTTCAAAAAATCAGAACCCTGCATTTCTAGTTTAGATACAAGTAAAAATGATGTTATTATTATTTGGGAAATGTGGTGCAATACCTCAGATACATGATTTTTAAAGCATAAAAGATTGGAAATAAAGTCCACAGGAAATCAGGAGTCATTATTGCTAATCTGCAGCTTCACCTCGACCCGAGCGCTGTGTAAACAAACACACGTGAACTACTTTCACCTTTTTACTTTTAAACAAACTAGATTAATAGTGCGGTTTTGTGGACTGGATGCCGTTATTTGCGGAGGACAATTTCTATGGATAATGTGTGAGAATTTGCACTTTAAATTACCACTTTATGAGAGGTGAGTCATAAAGTCTTCTCATTATTTTCGCTATTTCCTGAGTTTGTATTTTACGTCTCTTTGTGTTACAGGCCGCACAAACAATATCCCACTTGTCATTAGTAGGTGTATGAAAATAGTTTGATGTTAACCGTGTCAGGTTCAGTCGGGTTTGGATTCGATCACCGCTGTGTCGCACGTGGGCCGGGCTCGAACAGAAAACAGAAAAAAATTCAGCCTGATCCACACTCTGGTCTTCACGCATATCAGTGCTTTGACAGGAGTGTTCCACAGTATTGCACTTCACTTACCCATCACCATGGAAACAGGCAGGTCAGGCCACCCAGTTATAGGGCAGATCTTTGGAGTTTACTGGGAGAATGCACCTTTCAAAATGACATTAAAACACTTTGAACAAATGCAAGACGGCTAAACAGAGATGGAGATTTGTTTTGTTTGTTTCATGGCGGATGCAGATTATTGCTGATATTTCTGAGCCGATGTGTCTAGTTACTCGTTGTGCAGTTCTTTTTTCTCGCCGAAATGTTCAAATTAAGCTTTACATGTTCACAAACAGCAGACAGGGAGCTGCTGGAATCCATGTGGCTAATGCTGCTCGTGAAAAAAGGTGCAGTTCGTGGAGAAAAAGAAAAATATCAGGCACTCTCTTCGTCGCAAAATATTTAAAAGCCTTTATTGTGAGCGGGCAGGAAGCATTATTTTTTCATACTCACAATAAAGGCTTTTAAATATTTTGCGACGAAGAGAGTGCCTGATATTTTTCTTTTTCTCAATAAGCTTTAGGTGCATTCTTGGGCCAAAACAAAATATCGGGCTGTGCTGGAGTTTGAAGACCGATTCTTGGGTCTATCTCCTCTGCTAAAAGTAATGCCGTACTGTTGAACCTTTCATTTAAAGCAATACCATCTGGCCACAAGCAAAGTTATACAGCGCAGTCGTAATAGACCATTGGACTGTCAGTGTTTGGACTTTAACAACCTTCTGCGCTCTTTGGAAACACTTTAAAGCTTAATTAGCCTTGAAGGTTAAAGGTGCATCGTGTAACTTTAATTATGGAGGGTGCGTTTCTTCGTGGAGATGTCATTGCTTTGTCTGGAATTTTTCACAGTTTGGTATTAAACCTTTCTGTCTTCACTGAGATCAAACCAGACCAAGTTACAAGTCAGATCTGTGGATAGACAACTCCGCTCACAGTCATAATACCTGTTTTTCTAGGTATTATTGAGCTATAAAATTACCTATATTTGAGTCCAGTAGTTTCCAGACTATAAGCACAACTTTTTCTCGCACTTTGAACCCTGCGGCTTATACAACGGCGCAGCGAATATATGGACGGATTATTTGTTTCGAAACACAGGTGATGCAGCCTGAGTGCAGAAAACGCTGAACACTTGGATCTAGCGCTAAAATGAAGTGATGATGTCAGAGCTAAAACAGTTTGTAAAATAAGTGATGATGCTAAATGAACATTAGTGAGGGGGGCACGTCTTACCCGTGTGCGTTAAATGCAGCTGAGGCGTAAATGACGAGAAGAAACGTCTCAAACTTCAGTCGCCGAACGTCCACTCAGACCTGATACATAAACTGCCCCCGGGAGAGTCTGAAATCTGCTGAAATCCTACTAGACTCTGACGAGATCTAAGATCTGACAGCGTCTCTTTGTGCAGGAGACATGTGCAGTAGAGACGGGGAGAGACGGGGGGATGTGCAGAGGAAGACGCTCATTTGATTTAGTTTTGAACAGTTATTTTACGCTTAATGCACACACCCTCCTCATGGAAAACACACCAAGAAATGCAGATGATGCAGCTTTAAGTTAAAGGCGACTGATCTGAAGAAGGACGTAGAGCTGCTGCTGTAAACTCTGCATCAGTGAGTCGACGGTGACGACGGCAGCGACGAACTGACTCAATGCAAAAAGACGACAAGCACTTTTAGAGGCGATAAAAGCAGACAGAGCGAACTTGAAAACGTTCTCGAAGACGTGGACACCTGCGGCTTATATTCAGGTGCGGCTTATATATGTACAATTTTGTTGATGCGGCTTATATTCAGGTGCGCTCAATAGTCTGGAATTCACGGTAAATGTAAAGTAGAGCTGCTTATATCCATAGAAACAAGCAGGTGACGAACCCCCAATCGAAAAGTCACAAAACACAATTTTGATTTCTATAGATCTGCACATCACCAAAAAACGTTGCATTAAAACACGAAACAACTGCTGCGACGTACGTGCCCGTTCCTCCGCTGTGCCTTTGCACCACGCTGCTTACCTGCCTATAGTAAATCTCGTCTTGGCTTTGCGCTGTGGGGACCCAATTTCCCTGTAGCCATTACTCACGCAATATAAATGAACCACAGTAGCTCGGTAATGCGCCGTATCTCAACCAGCTTGAGTTATGCTTTTCATAGCACCAGTCAATTCACTTCAGTGCAATAGCGATTTGCCTTTTATATTTAAGTTCCTGTCCGCTGGTCACAGGGAAATATACGGTCTGTGATATAGTAACTGTGTATAGCTCGTTTGCATAAATACACTCTACAAGATTTAGCCCTGTCTATTAGTATGCTCCCTGCGCTAAAATGGAAAACTCATTCAAGCCTTTATTTATGTTTGGGGCTGAAATTAAAAAGAGCAGAAGGACTTTGTGTCGCTCACTTAAATTACGTGAAGTTGACTTTTGTGAGCTTTTACCCGACTTGTAATGTTGTTATCTCATCCAAGACAAACCCGTGAGTCAGACCTGAGTCACTATTTTCAGGACTTGAGAGTTAATTTGATAAAATAGACAAACACTTGGGACACAACTTGGACTTGAAGGTCAATGACTTGGGACTTGACTGAGATGTTTTTAGGAAATTTTACAGGAATAAACTGGAACACGTCACTTCTCTGTTTGTTACTTTGGATCTAACTGAAGTACTGTGATGTGGTATCCTCAAATGTACTACAGTAATATACAGTACAATACAGTAAAACAGAGAGAACTACATAGAACATGATCCTTCCATTGCAGAAGGACAAAATAAAGGTACAATACACGGTTTAAAAGTCATATAAATAGCAAAAATCTAAGCTATATTTGTTTATTTTTGGTTTAAAGACTAGAAGTGACTTGAAGCTCAAAGCAAACGACTTGGGACTTAACTTGGATTTGAGGACAAAGACTTGACACTTGACTGAGATGTTTTTAGAAAATACTTTGCTTTTCAGTCGATACATGCGGCGCTGAATTTTGCAGGAACAAACTGGAACATGTCACTTCTCGGTTTACTTTGGATCTAACTGAAGTACTGTGATGCAGTATCTTCAAATGAACTACACTAATATACAGTACAATGTAGTAAAACAGAGAGAACTACATAGAACAGGATCCTTCCATTTCAGACTAAAGGACAAAATAACTTATTAAACACTCTTAAATCTTAATTCTTTATATTCTGAGCTTAATGATTCACACAAGATGATTCAAGACATGATTCAAGACATTTAAAAGGAAAAAAATGCATTTCCACAACTCTAATATAAATACTCATGTACGATTTGAGTACAATTTAGTTTAAAAGTCACATAAATAGCAAAAATCTAAGTTATATTTGGTACTTTTTTTGGTTTAAAGACTAGAAGTGACTTGAAGTTCAAAGGACTTACTTGAGACTTGCAAAACTTGGTCCCACTTCTTTTTTGAGTAATTCTGGTTTATTCGTCTGGCTACATCTCCAAACTTTTGAATCCTCGTGATGTCATTGTGATGTCGTTTCCAAGAGCTTCTTTTACCTTTTGTTCGCTGAAGATCGGCAATTCCAGGGCTGAAATGAGTCAAATCATTGTGATGAATGTTTATGAAGTTTAAAACTACGTAACTTTTCTAGTGGACTGTCTACCTTCCTGTATTACCGCATGACATCACAAGGTGGAACAGTGTTTTCTGTTTGAGAGAATACTATGCACTATGTAACTTTTCTAGTGGACTGTCTACGCCTGTTTATCTCCATTTTCTCCATTTCTATGATTGTTTTGCCTGGAATTTTCCACATTTTGACACGAAACTGAACTTTTTTTCCATGTCAGGTTTGTGGAGAGCCCCCCCCTGCACAAAATAAGGAGGCAGTATTTTCAATCAAGCCATAAAATCACCAGTTGTTGAATAAATGAAGCATAAATAATCATACTTGGAAACATTTTAGGACCGTCCACCAGAAAATTTACACTACGAACCTTTAACATCGAACTACACTTGTATGACTGATGACGCTTCTTTCATAAACCATAATATTAAAAATGGCAGACGCATCAAATCGATCTACCGCTTCACTGCTTCCGTTTTTTAAAATTCCAAGTCCACAGCGTCTGGCAGAACTACACAGAAACCTTTTTTTTCTACTCGCCTTACAGAACATGTCTTATCTATTTCAGAAACTGGGGAGTCATTCTATATTTAAGCAATCATTACATAACTTGACACCAGTATTTCGTGCAAATCTGCTTGGTGGAGCTAACCCAGAGACCATAATTTTCCAACAGACCTCTTGCCACGTCTAAAAATATCAGTGAAGACTTTTATAGGTGCAATGAGAGGCCATGGGGCTCTGAAAGTTTGATAGGCGCAGTAAAAGTAATGGCCAACAAGAGCCAAGTGCACAAGACTTAGACACAGGTTAGACGACTGTAATTTCTCATACAAAATCTTCATTATATTAACTTTTCTGGTGGAGGGTCCGTCAAACGCCTTCCCCCACGAAGATGTTATTGCTTTGTCTGGAATGTTTCATAGTGTGGTATTAAATCTGTTTTTCTAGATATTTTTGAGCTCATAAAACCACCAGAAATCGAATAAATGTAAGGTAGAACTCCAGCTGCAACTTCACTGCTGATTTCTAACTTTTTGATTATTATTTTGTCACGATGCTGCCTGCCTTGGACCTGGAAGTGACTTTACCTTAAAAAAAGACACTAAATTCTCTATTTTTGCTTGTTACAATTCAACAGGACAGGCAAACATTTTAGAATAGACACACACTTTAGGACACAAAATGCACTTTAGAACAGACACACACTTTAGAACAGACACACTTTAGGACAGTAAACTCACATTAGGACAGACATACACTTAAGAACAGACACACACTTAAGAACAGACACACACTTAAGAACAGACACACACTTTAGGACACAAAATGCACTTTAGAACAGACACACACTTTAGGACACAAAATGCACTTTAGAACAGACACACACTTTAGGACAGAAAATGCACTTTAGAACAGACACACACTTTAGGACAGAAAATGCACTTTAGAACAGACACACACTTTAGGACAGAAAACTCACATTAGGACAGACACACACTTTAGGACAGACACACATTTTAGAACAGACAAACACTTTAGTACAGACACACACTTAAGAACAGACACACACTTTAGGACAGACTCACACTTTAGGACAGACTCACACTTTAGGACTGACACACACTTTATGACACACACACATCTTCTGTTAACTTGAAAACTGCCTCTTCATGACATCACAAGGTGGAACGGAGCATTTTGACCTTTACACAATGCACCTTTAAAGCTCACAGTAAAATCGTACTTTTACAATCTAAATTTTACATATCTTTACTTAATTAAGTCAACTTTACAGTGGATACTTTTTACATTTACTTCACTACATTTAAGAGTATGTATCTGTACTTTCTATCCCAGTACGTTTTATAACTAGACTGAAAAGTAAAAAGTACTTTTCTTAGTGTAAAAACTGCTGTAACGACTGAACTTGTATTTTTTAGCACATTTCGGTTACATTTACACATGGCCGGGTATGTTGAGAAACGAATATTTCCCTCCCTCTGTTTTCCAAAATAACACTGTGCACATTGTATTGTTTTCCAAAAAGTTTTTCATTCACATCAGCCTTTATAAATACGCCACTGCAGAGTAGGAAGAAGGACGCTCTGCAGGCCAATCAGAATCTTCATTTCGACAACAGCGAATAAAGAGGCAATTCCTATTCCATTCTGAACAACATATAGATATATTTATCTCTGGCAAGTTTTTAGAAAGATTCATTTTCAGAGGTGAATTAGTTGTTTGCATGTAAAAAAATAGGTACAAATGAAGGGAAATGTTTTTAAAAATACCCATATACGTGTAAACTGGGCCTTAATTTTAGTTAACGTCCCAAACCAAATACACAAAAGTGACTAGAAAAACAAAAAAATCACTTGAAATCTGCTAAATTCTTTTTCAAAATCACTAAATTTTATCCTGTCATCCTAAACATACTTTTTCATTTTACTCTTGAAGTACATTTTTAAACAGGTGCTTTTAATACTTTTACTTATTTAGCTTTTTTCATGTGATACTTTACTTTCACCTTTGCATCTGTACTTTTACTTAAGTAATAAAACCGAGTACTTATTCTTATTTATTTCAGGTTATTTATGTCATTTATCTGGTAAAAGAGAATCCTTGGTACTCACTAAATGTTTACCACAACCGCAAAACTTCAGAAATCTCAGCTAAAGTTGGTTAGCCTTTAGCTCTGATGCTACTTTTTCACGTGGAAATAAAATACTAAAAAGTCTACACGCTCAGCACTGACTTTAAACCGGCTGAAACCTCTTGATTATTCATAATTTATTATTTTTACACGCTAATGCTAACGGCTATAGGAAAAACAATACACTAGCTAACTCTAAATTGTCATTGTCAGCTGTGTTGCTAAGTGGATAATGGCATTAGCATTAAACGCAGCGTTTGCTAATTATACGTCTATGCGTCAAACATTGTCTAATTATATGTCTATGGATAATTTTATAAATGTTACCTGGCAACCGCGGTGTAAAAACGACCGTAGTTATGATTAGAAAATTATATATATATGACTCCCTGCTTATTTTGTTATATGAATGTTTAAACTGTTGTGTTTTGTGTGGTTATTTTTGACATAGATTGAGGTTGGCTAGTCTGTTTTAGAACCACTACGTCTATATTTTTGTTCTTTTCTTCTCGTTTTTTTCTTCAAATTGCCACTGGACTGATGCAAAACTAAATATTTCCCACAGGTCGTCTCGTATTCCACCTGACCGAGCGATAATTAGAAAAAACATTTGTCCGTGGCCCTGTGCGGTTGCCATGCGAGGCGCGTATCCACGGGTTTCAGCAACAAATTATGATCTTTTTTAATGGGAAAAAGCCTTATAACCAAAAACCTTGAATTGATACTTTGCAGTGACGTTTCGCTCGGGGGTGTTCTGCATCCGTGTGTGTTGGTGGAATGTTCAGCAGTTTCCGTGGCGACGCGACGCACACGTTAGCAAACAAAGCCCAAAAAGGTTTTAAGATGATCTGCAAAGTTATGGATTTAAATTTACAGATTTAAATAACAAATGTTCAAGTTTCTGGTCAGATTAAGTAACTGGAGTAACACACTGCACATTTCTCTGATCTGGCAAGATTTTAAAACTTATATCAGGTTATTTATCTTGTTTTCAGATTTATTATCTACTTACTATGTGTAAAATCCAGGTAGAATCCAAGGCAAAAGGAAACTGGACAAAAGTTTATTCAAACAAATAAAGTTTTGCCCAGTTGACAAATTGAATTTTTTCCTTTTCTTTCTACGTTCTGAAACTGCTAAATTCTAGTTTAGAGGTAGTTCATTTTAAGATAACTTTTCAAGTAAAATGATTTGTCCGTGCAGCAAGATAAGATTTAATTTTCTGATAGATTTAAGTGTTATAACAAAAACAGTAGGAGAGTGATGATGATAAAACTCTGAAGGAACAGAACTTTCAGTGCTTTAAAATATTAATAATTTTAAAAAAGCGTGTTTTAAGAAAAAGTGTTTTAAGAGTCAGTTCAATAAACAGTAAACACCAGATTTTTAGTAAACACCAGATTTTTAGTTTGAAAGGATTTGTCATGATTTTCAGTTGAATTAAACCGTTTTCTACATATCCCGTGTTATTTTCTTTCTCTTTGAGTTGGATCATCAAAACCAATCGTCCATCTGCTCCTAGTCCTGCCCTTCCATCTAATTTTAGAACCGTTTGTGGCTCACGAGTCAAAAAGTTTGCCCACCCCTCGTTTAAACCTTCAGCTTCAGACAGAGTAGTGCCTGCAGTTAGCATCACAACCTCAGGGAATGTACTAGTATCAATAGAGACACCGTATATAAGTTATTTACGCTGCAGTTTTATTATATTCCACTATAGGTACGTTCAAACTTGTACTTGTGAGGACCTGGTTTGAGCCCAGATCCTTTTTGGTCCTGTTCTAGTCCTGGTTTAGTTCTGGTCTAGTCCACAGTTTGCTCCAGTTTCATTCCCGTTTGGGTCAATGTGAAGGTGTGAATGCGGCAGTGCACCTATGGCCACAAGCAACACCTCGGGTCATTACCGGCGCGAGCTTTGCGTCAGGGGCGTAGTTGGGACCTTGTATATTTGCACTGAAGCGACGCCGCCGGTGACTTTTCTCCGTGAATTATTTATGCGTATCTTTTTCCGTAGGACACCTGAAAGCCAAGAGGTCTGTTTTAGGGCCGTGTACCTGCTGTTGTCGAAAGCCATCGTGAGAAACTATATACGCCCAGTTTTTCCCGCGAGATTCTGTGCCGACGACTGCAGCAATTCAGTGTTTTTGGCTATTTTTTGCAATTATTGTCAACTATAAAGCAGGAAACACTGAATATTTGGCGCGTCTTGTGCCGTTATTTGAACTCTGTACCCTCATAAAAAAGCTAATTATCTCACTATTTGTCTCATCTATAAAGCAAGGATTCATGTTTTGTCTGGAAAAAGGTAGAAATGGCAGGTGACATAAGATTACTTTTTTTTCTGCTCCTTTTCAGTCATTTCTTGTTGCACAGTTGGCGTCTTTTTACGCTTTATAAATGAAATCAAACAAATATAATATAAAGATTGACGATAATTGAAAGAAAAATTCATTATGGACCAATTTCGAGCCAATCAGGATTCAGTCCAAAAGAAAAATTCCAATAAAATCATAGAAACATGGAACATTTCAATTAAAAAAACACAGGAAGCAACTTTTATTTTGAATTTCCCAATGTAAAGAAATATTTTAGAAACCTTAAAACTTATTTCTTAATCTAGTTTAGAAAATTGCACTGGATTTATGGAAAAAAAACTGAAAAATCAATTCAAATTCATTTCAGAAAAGTATTTTGTTAGATGAAAACCATGTGGAATCAAGCAGAACCATGTGGACTCAGCCAGAACCATGTGGAATCAACCGCCTGTGACTATTTGAGAAAAACTTGGCAGTGCAAACAATTCAAACTGAAAAACCGACGGCTCCGAGTCAGGAACAGAGCCTTTAAACGAAGATCGATGAGCGTTACGTAGCGTTTTGGAAGCGGTTACTAACGATCAAGTTCTCCTTATTACAAATATATCTCCAGATCTTTATTTTCGAGCTGCATATCTGGCAACCCGTTGTATAGATTTTGTGTTGCTTCACAAACCCACACTTCCTAAATCCAGCAGAGTTTTTAAACCTGAGCCTGAGAGGGAGAGGAGCCTGTGCTCAGATGTCAGCGCCGCAGAGCTTTTTCAATAATGTATGATATGTACACACGGGGGAGGAAAGACGATTATCTAAAAATTCGAAAAAAGGAAGACGCGGACCGACTGCCTCTGTATAGCGTTTGGTCATCTTTACAGCGGGATCCTATAGGAGCGAGCGCATTATAGACACTGTCCACCGCCGCTCTAGTTTTTTTCCACTCTCCTCTCGCTCTTGTTATCGCTAAAAGTTTCTACGCTCAGCGGGGGTCTCACTCTCTGCCCCAGTTCCTCTGCTTATAGAGTCTGAGATTTGAATTTGATCTGAATTCGCGGCGCCGTACGTCTTCTCCGGAGCGCTACCCTGTCAAGACGCCATTATCGCAGCCCGGCGGAACACCAGCTGCGCCTCATGGCTTATTCACACTTCCACCGTCGGATAAAGGCTCTTTCTGCGCCACTAGAAACAGTTTAGCTTCGATCGTGATACCGTTCTCGCCCCGCGGCTCCATCTCGCCGTCCCCGTTGTCGCGAGATAGGCTCCGCTGTGTGTTTTCCTGCGTCTGACCTAAAAGCCTAAAAGATCAACTGTCTGATCCGGTTAGACGCAGAACAGTGTGGGCCAGTGCGCGCTTTTATTAACACTGAGAGGCTGATCTGTTGTCTTACGCTCCCTAAGCCCACTCCACACAAGCCCAGCAGTGTGTTAAATGAAGATAGTGTGCGTTTGTGTGTGTGTGCGCGTTGGTAGAGCATTGTGTGAGGTTAAATGGCTCATACAGAGAAGAAGCAATGAAAGCTACACAGCAAAATGACAAAAAACACAGTAAATATAAAGTAGCCTATTATAGTAGTAGTATAGTATCATATAATGAACACTTTTCTATCTAATTACACACATTTGTAGTGTTTTGTGTTTTTTTTTTGTACTTGCCTGTTGAGGTCCCTCCCACTTTCTGGTCAAGTCTAAATTACAGACCGCATCCATAAATCCTTCAGAAACTGTATTTAAGTTGCGTATTTGTTTCTCCCAAATGTGGAAGACGTCTCCTCTTTAATATCCTTGTGTCTTTCAGAATCAAATATTGCATTTTTTTACAATTTTATTTATGCATTTAAATAGTAAATTACAAGGCATGTGTAGCAAACATCATATTTGAGCTTTTTTTCTCCCAAAATAACCCAAAACAGAACAAAAAAACAGCAGATAATTCAAAAACAGCTAAATATATTGTGACAAAATCATAAAGCTATGCTAGGCTAAAGTGCCCATCGTTTATGTGTCTATGTAGTTCAAAAATGGCGGAGTATAAGTCGCATAGTTTTGCATAGTTTGGCTGGGGGTGCGACTTATACTCCAGTGCGACCTATACTCCAGAAAATACGGTATATGGAACACTGATGTCCAGTAAGTAGTAATAAGTGAGCCTTGCACTGATTACACAATGAGTCTGTGTAAAACGTAGCAAATTTTTCCTTGATGCAGCCGACGTCGAACTTTAAATCAGAGAAGTCCACGTCCTTTTCCCAGTCCGATAACCTAAGATAAGATTAACATTTTTTCTAATTGATTCTACAGAAATCTTGTGTTTTTCAGTCTTTTTTGTTGCATTTCCCCCCCGTACGCCGCCATTTCTATTTGGACCCAATTAAACGGCCTCTCTCTGATTGGTTCAGTCGTAGATCACGTGATTTCAGCCCAAAAACGTGTCTCAGAGTCTTCAGACGATCAGTGTTTGGATGATCTTCCTCTGAATCAGCCCGATAAATCCACCCGCGACCCTTTTCTTCGTCAAATCCAGGAGGTGTTTTTATTGTTCGTATTTCTGTTATAGACTCGTATAAACACCTA
>JACN01012097.1:0-16440 GCA_000787155.1 Scartelaos histophorus | reverse complement strand
AGAGCAAAAATATAAATGGTAATAATTTATTCTAAATATGTAGCACAGATACTATATCTCAGTTGTACAAGAGGTCATTAGGAGAAACAGTGCAAAGACGAGATAAGACTTTTACAGAGGAGCAGGGGCCTTCAGAGGGTATTATCTCCTCTCCTGTTACACTAGTGTGGATCTCCACCTTTCCAGCCTGTGTGCGTTTGTTGTTCTGGGATAAGCTGACACCAGATTTTCCAATTAAATCTCTGCTTTGTCTTCCTCCGCTCAACAGAATGCTGGAGATGGCACTCATTTATTAAACAGAGAAGCACATGTGCACTCAGAGTCATATGTTGTGGAAATGAGCCAATTTTTCTCTCTCACGACACAAAGCTGTCGAAATCTGCATCAGAATCTGCTCATCACTCCCCTATGTGGCACCCGCTATAACACCAGCGATCTGACAAAGAAGTGAGGCCGGATACACGCTCGGTGTGTGTGTGGGGCTGCACAATTAGAAAGACCTGACAATAAACAGGTTTGAATAAGAATCAGAATTTCATCTTTACATTGTTTCTCCTTATGGCCTGTACTGTATATAACAGGAATATATTTGTATTACTATATTTCTATACGTTATTTTTACTTATACATTTATACAGTTGTGCCTTATTGACAATATTCTCTTGCTATATTTGCTTCTTCTTTTGAATTTCCCATTACCATTCATATTTTTGCTCTTTATTATTATAATATATTGTGATGTCTGAGCTACTGTGTCCAAACCATGTCCTGTGTGAATAAATAAAGTTTATTCTATAGTGCAGGTTTCTCTATTCTTTAGTTTTGAATACAAAGATGGTTTGTCTCTCAAGCATCTGGCATCGTCCCTTTATACATAAAAAAAGTGATTTACAATGGCAGCACCTGACATTAAGCTTAGAACCAGAAGGTACTTTAGTTAAATTTGTTTGCTAACACGGTTAACAAATTGCAGAGGTTGCAGTTTTGGAAGTACCAGTACTTCATTCATCATTTCCTCCTCACAAAACAAAATATTTGGCAACACTTAATCATTATATAATTTATTATAATAAATACACTTTATTTAACCTTAATAAAACATGATAAAGCATTACTCAGGCTTAGTAACTACTTAATTACTACCTTAGTTAGCACTTATCTGGCAATTTATTGTCATTTGCTGTATATAATTAACTAACCATTACAAGTGTATTTGTACATGTATATTTAAGGACCAATTTTAACATTTTTTAATAACTAGAACAAAAAAGTACCCGTGACCCCCCCAAAATATTGTTCCATTCATCTTTATTTGCTATTTGCCAACATGTTGGTACATTTGAAATATAAATGCATCTTTAGCGCTGATTTAGCGATGGGCCGATATCTTTGCCGTTTTTTGCCCTAACAATGTGAAACTTGGCACTGCACACGCCCAAGAGTTATACAAACGTCATTCTTGTATATGTATTTGTTTGTCAGTTCATATTTCAATATTTCCGTCAGTACTTCTGAGTTGAAAATGTAAACTTTGAACAGAATCCTACAATTAAAACATAAAGCCAATCAAATCACAATCACAATTCGACATTTTTCTCCAATTCTTCAGCCCCGTCGTCGTTGTCGGTGCTACATTATTTGATACAACAGCTTATTATTTGAGTGAAGTCAGCTCTTTTCTTCCCCTGTGACTCAACTTACAAAGTCACTCTCGCTAAGGCCAAAAATAAATCTGAAAAAGAAAGACCAGTCCGAGGCAGAGACAGCTGAGAAATGAGCCGCTGCCTCTCCCATGTTGTTGATGGTGAAGGCTCTTGTCTATTGGGCTCCCATCAGTGTCTCCGAGAAATACGACTGTTTATTTGTCAGTATGAGACAAGATAACTAACGCTGCTTTGTCCAGTGTTTATCTGTAGAGTAATGATCCATATCTTGTTTGGTGAATGTGAGGAATACTTCACTGTTGTATTGTACACACTTGTTTCAAATGGCTGCGATAGTTGGACCTGGCAGGGGGAGTAAAAATGCTTTATCGTGAGTCTTAAAGTTTTATTAGATGCCCTACAGGTCTAAGTGAACAATATGATTTGATTAGATGTATTGATGTTGTGCTCGTGCAACATCTGTCTTTTACAAGGCAATTGAAAATAAAAAACTGCTTGTTATTGTATAAGCAAATGAAAAGTGCCTGTAGCATCGAGGTTGTGCGTCTCAATGCAAATCTTCTCGTGTTACTGTGAGTGTATGTCTGAGTCGTACGTCTTTCTTTCACCCTCACTAGATAAATATGATTTTGCACCTGTAAATCGGCCCATACTAGAATTTATTGTCCACCAAAGGCCCGGGGCGAGTGATTTGGACACAAATTATATCATGATATTTTTGGAATATCTCGAAAATAACGATATTAGCCTTACTTGAACATTTACAACAGACATTTTTTTTTTATTTTCACTGGAGATTGACCAATATGAGCTTTTTCACGCCAATTGTTTAGACTTCAGAGCAACAGACGGCCGATAAATATATAATTTAAATTGACTACAACCCCCTGGAAGCCCTTTTTTAAACACAAACGTATAAGAGAGTTGAGGGGTCATGTTTTGTGCAGTTATCTTTTCATATTAAAGCATTAATATAAAGCTTTGTGTGTATTTTTTAGGCAGCAGAATGATCCAAACAAACATATATTTTGTTTTTTGACACTGTGCCCACATCTATAGGCAAAAACAGCGCTTTGGCTCACTTCTGTCCTTCCCCTGTACCCTTTGGCATACTCTTCATTACAGGATGCTGTGTCCCTCTGTGTGTTTGGAGATAATTTTGATTTGATGACATTTGCTGCTGCCTGAGCATCTGCTGTATTAGGAGACAAATGTTGCGTTGTGTTTTTCGTGGCACAGACTGCGCTGTTTGTCTCCCACAGGACTACAATGACGAGATCAGACAGGAGCAGCTGAGGGAGCTGTCCCTGCTCAACGGCTCCGAGGAGAGCAGAGGGCGGGGCCAGAGCCGGGGCACAAGGCCGACAGCCACGCCGGCAAACAGGTAAGCACACGCTCAAACGCACACTCAAACACACACTCAAACACACACTCAAGCACACACTCAAACACACACTCCACTCAAGACTGTCTGCCCCTCTAAGGAGCTGTTCAAATTATTACTTTTAAAGGGAACGTACTACACAAATCAGCTTTTCTGAGTTTTAAAATGAGTTTTACAATGTTTTTGCCTCATCATTTTGTGCATATTTAAGTAATATAAGTTATAAGTATATAAGTAATCTGGCATTGTTCTGTATTTAAAGGGAACATACTACACAAATCACCTTTTGTGAGTTTTAAAATGAGTCTTACAATGTTTTGCCTCTTCATTTTGTGCATATTTAAGTAATATAAGTTATAAGTATATAAGTAATCTGGCATTGTTCTGTATTTGAGGCATGAAAACTCAGTGTAATATGTATATGTCAGTTTTCACCTGCCCTTATCCTCACCCACATCCCTGTACTTACTTGTGATTATTTGAAAGTTCTGCAGTTGAAAGTCACTGTTCCTATTTCTAGAAGCAGCTTTAGATGTTGCTTTTTAAATATAAACTGGAGATCTACTTAACTTTTATGACTTATGACTTTTATGAGCTTATGTTGAAATAGAAGTCCAATATTCTGAAGATGTGTAAAATAGTATAACCAGCAGGTATGAGCGCTACTGATATAGAACAGAAAATCATGTTACATTTGGTTTTAACAAATGCACTAACACTATAATTGACATTTGAAGAAATATTCAGAGTAGCAGTGCAACGAAATTTGGGCAGTTACAGTATTAACAGAGATAAGAGCAAAAAAGGGACGGAAAAATAAATTGGCAGAGCAGCTGGTGTGAAAACCATTTTCCTCCAGCAGTTTTTAAGTGATTTTTTTTTTTACCTGAGCCTGGGTGGTCTCAGAGGAATAAGCAAGCACAGCCCGCCACAGCAGCATGGCCTAATTCAGACATTGGATGTAGATGAGCTAAATCCAGCCTCAACATGGGAACGCTCACTTTTAAAGGCACCATCTTTTGAAGGCATAGACTTCCTCTTATGATAAAGCCCCACTGGAAAACATGCATCAGTAGTTCTATGTATTTTTGGATTATCGAGGACCTTGCAGGGACATTTAAGGGTACAGTTTCCACCATACTTACGCTTATGTTCTGCTTTTCCTTAAATGCATGCTGTATTTTTAAACAATTTTAAGGCATAGTATCATTTATTAGCGTTTGTGCCCTTAAAATCTGACCTTCGATCAGGGATGGGCAAACTAAGGCCCGGGGGCCATATGCGGCCCGTTAATCTTTTTAATGCGGCCCACCAAACTGAAAGTCGACTTTTGGCACCGGGGACGCACAGGACAAGTAGATCTGCATCTCCTACTGTTTTTGAAATAAAGACAGTCAGGAGGAGCGTGATGATGAGAACATCCTGAAGGATAACAAAACTTTCACTGCTTTAAAATAGTACCTGTTAGTTTTGGGTTTTTTTTAAGAAAAGAAAAAGCTGTATTTTAAGTTTTAAGTCATTTCAATAAATAGTAAATACCGTGGGACTTGAAATCATTAGTTGTAATGGTTTGTAATGATTTTCAATTAAATTAAAGAACATTTTCTACATATCCCATGTTATTTTTTTTCTCTTATGAGGTGGATTAGCAAAACAATCCATCCATCTGCTCCTGGTCCGGCCCTTCCATCAAAGTTTAAAACCCTGTCTGGCCCGCAAGTCAAAAAGTTTGCCCGCCCCTGCCTTAGATACTCAAATACATTTTAGTGTCAAAATAAAAACCCACTCAGACTTTTTTTTTGTTTGTTTCATGCAACTGACGAGTCCTTGAGTTAGTGTGAAAAGAAAAATTATGCTTATTAATAATCATCATAATCATAATACAACTGGTGTTTTGAGTATTCTGTTGATTATATGTTGTAAATTATATGTTAATTGTTGGTGTACAGATTAAATACTTGTCATGTTTGGAAATTCCCCCAATAAAAACACAAAGTAAAAAAACACAACTCAAAATGAAACATCAGAGGAACTGTCGTGCCCTTAGGCGTGTTTAATTCTTAAATCTGGCTTCTTTCAAAACATTTCTTCTGAAAACTTTTCAGCATTAGCCTCCTTGAAACCTCCCCGCTAGTTTTATTTTGCAGCTCCCACAGCAGCACAATCCCGTCACAGAACAGCTGAATGTTTCTTAAGTGGACAACTTAACAATTGTCATAACAGTGAAGACGAGCCCGTCGCCTTAGAACCGCTCCAGGCGTAAGGAGATGTGATTCTGTAACTGCACCAATGTTCTGCTTTTCTGTCTTTTACCCAAAAACAGTCTCTTAGGAGTCTTCACTGAAAGATACAGATATTTTAAGACACAAGATCTTTTTGCAATATAGTTACGGAATGCATTGGCCTGTCAATTACTTTACCGACTTATTGTTCAATAAATTACAGCTGGAAGAATTTTATTGATTTAATTATTGTTTATTTCATTTTTTGTTTGTTTGTAGATAAGATTTGAGCAGTAGAGGGTTGTATAATTAACTCTATGGCTCATTATAGATACTAGTATACGAAATATATTAATATAGTGTTTCATTCTACTATTTATGTTCTTAATTACATTTTATATTCAGGGTCTATTGGGATTCGAGTAGTATAAGTGGCATAAAGTAGTTCTAATATTATTGTTTATTGTGACCATTCCTGTTGAAATATATCATACAGGTTTCTTATAGTAACATTTCTAGCGCACATACACACTTCTGTCACTAGGCCTAACAGATTTTCATGTTTGATGCGTTGCCAGGGGCCACAGAGGCACAACGAGGAACTCTGTCGCCCCCCGGGCCTCGACAGCAGCATCGCACACTAAACCCCCCACAGCTGTTGTAACCAGAGACGCACAACCTCCAAGACCCAGGGGGGCAGCAGTGAGCAGCGCATACAGACCACCTCTAATACCAGCTACACACGAAGCATATGATGATTACGTAAGTTCAGTTTTCTTCACTAACGAGGTATGAATGAAGCAATGTTTAAAATACCACAAGTACAAAGCTGTTGTCATAGAGATGTTTGTCGGTCGAGCTGAATAACACAGAAATGCAACTTCTACTCAGGGTGAATTAACAGTCTCCTGCGCTCTTCAAGGTGAATGGGCCTTTGTGAAGGAATTGAAACAAATGACTGTCTCAAGAGCCACTGTTCAAGTTAATTTGAGCAAGGCATTAATTGGATGGGTTAAATCTTTAGCGGCTGCAGAGAGAACAAACCAGTAGTGTATTAGTAGTATCAGTAGTGAAGCAGTGTGAGAGTGTGAGAGAGAAGTATCAGCTTTCTAGCCAAGCATAGGTACATTTAAGCTTTAGGCTTATCCATGAATTTCTAAGTGATAAAAAAGATGACCGTTGCCATAGCAATTAATAATTCAAAATTAAGAAATTAAGTAGAAGTAGAGTAGAGTAGAAGGCTTAAATTCTGTTTTGTTATAACATTCCCTCATCAGTTACATACCTAGAGCGGTTTTATATGTGATCAGTGCATTTAGTGATCTCTCCCCGGCATTACTCAAACCCTCCTAGTTAACACGGTTCAGTCCACAGGTCTACATAATCCATTCTCCTGCATGACCATTTTTCATAAATATACACTACAACACACTTCACAAACCTGATGTGCAGTGTTTGCATTAGTGGGATGCACGGTGATTGTGTTGTGATGGTGCTCTGAAGGGGGAGTGAGCAAGGCAAAGGGGGAAAGGGGGACTCAGATTTCCTAAAATGAAACAGAAACATTTTAATACATCGTAAATTTAGCATTTTCAAAACACTGCAATGTGTAAATTTAGTGTTTTTCATAAAAACATGTCTCATCAGGATGTTATTACGTGGCATCACTTTATTTTTGGTCAAATTTCACAATCCAAACCACCAATCGACTAATCAAAACAATATTCAGTCCATTAACCAGTTAGCAAAATAATTGTTTTTGAAGCTCTATTATTTAGTATTGTCCACTTTAACTCTAAAGCTCTATATGTGAGACGTGTTCTGGTGTGTGCTCAGACCTCAGAGAAGACAAGTTATATAATAATAATTTTATCCTGTTTGTTTGGACACTTTGAATGTCGCCTGTAATTACAGTCTGAGAAATGTTCCAGCATAATGTCTAATAACAGAGATATGGAGCGGGGAGTGGGTGGCTGCAGTCAGAAGGCTGAGTATTAAGTGTTACATGTGGAGTGCATCGCTGAGTGGGCTCAATATACAGGTGCTTATGAACTTTGACCCCTGTCGAGAAGTGTATTTACTAATACAGCAACCAAGAGAAAAGGAACATATGTTGGGGCAGTGAGGGAAAAACACGTCTACAAGTCAAGCTGATCTCTGGAGCGAGGATGTCCTTAAGTAGATAATGGAGTTAAAGCGACGAGCTCACTGCTGCAGTATAATTGTTGCAGACAGGATTAAATCTAGTATAACCAGATGTTGCAAGATTAAAACACCACAGCATAAATATTGTCAATTTGATGAACATTACATCTCTGTATCTTCGGTTATGTTCAAATCATTATGTTGGTTTATTCACAGTAAAGGATTTGGCTAACATGGAATGGTCAGAATGTCAATTTCAGTGAAACCAGTTATTTATTTGTTCAGATATTGTAATATTGGTGTAATATCCTGTCAAAGGTAATTACAGCTTTATTAACATGACAATACTGAATTCCTGGATGCAGTTACAATAGACAAAACAAGTAAATTAATTTTGGCTTTGGGTTCGACAAGGTAAAAATGAGGCAGCTCCCAGGCAGTATGAGGCGTTTAAAGTCGGCTTGTTGAATACAGTTGTGTTGCTGAGTGGGCTCTTAGCTGCTTTTGAACTTTGCCATTTTAGTTCTAGCTTTGTTTACTCATTCAACTCTCCATTTAAAGAGCAGTGTTTGTGTGGGAAGATATTCTTTTACTTGGTGCAGGATTTTCTGACAGAGATTTATATCAACTCTATTGCCTGCCCTTGGTAGCGTGAGGGTTGTCCTCAGATCTAAATTCAAGGGCATTTGAAATGACTACACAAGGTGAGCTTCAAGTTTCCTCTGAATGAAAAAAGGCAACACTTTCACCAGTCGATTTCCTCAGAGCCTTCCCACTAAGCAAAGCCCTCGTGTGCTGGTTATTGAAGATTGGACTGTCTGCATGGGGAACAGCAAAGCGCAGTCTCATTACCAAACCAAATTGAGTTCTGATGTAGAGCCTATGTATTTCAGAGGGGTGAGGAAAAAGCCAGGCGTTTTTTTCCCCTTTGTAATTGGAGGTTGGGATGGAGCAGAGATGAGGGATTACACAAAGATGAACATTTTCTCTGCTCTTGTACCAGCGACTTTGCACAGCGCGTATCCAAAGTCTAGCAGGACACTCAGATACTGTAGTTGTTTGCTTTCCAATCAGAGCGTACACGAGTCTGCTTTGGTCGTTGTTATTCCACTACACGATTCTGGCTCTGTGTGACTCAACACAATATTGGACCGGCACAGTCTTCCATCTTTGCCACTGCCCTGGAGTCTGTGTGTCTGCAGAAGGAGCAGAGGTACAAGTACAACAGCTAACATGGTTACTTTAAGACTGATCAAGTCCAGGTAGCACGTACTAATGGTAACATGATATGTTGATGAATATTTTAATCTTATCTAGAATGCTTGACAAGGCCAGTGCTTTGCTTATGACAACTGCTGTTAATATATTATCATGCTTGTACTTCAGATATTACTCTTATGACAACTGCTGTTAATATATTATCCGTCATGCTTGTACTTCAGACACTACTGTATCGACCAAAATGTGCTGTGTGGCATCATGTCTTTGTTTTCTGTGGTTTGCTCTAACCATATCCCTATGTAAGTCCTGCAGTTAGCAATACCATGTGTTACAATTGATGAGGAACAGTCTTTTAGCCGTGTTCACCGATCATGCTAAAATAGAAATATTTGAGCTTTTACTGAAGTTTTGGGCTCATTTCTATGGAAACACGTGTCAGAAATGCCTTTTAAAATGTGCGTCCTAGTGGCTTGTGGCATAGGGCCACACTACCCCTACTTTAGTCAAAAGACTCCTCAGTAGACATTGGGCTGAAGTGGAAAGAGCAAAGCAGCATTGGTTTGGAGGACAGAGATGGGAGCATGAGCAGAGGTGGTTGTGATGAAGGACACTGCACAGACTGTGTTGAAAGTTTGGACATGGATCTATGCTACAAATTTCAGCTGATTGAACTGGGAACTAATGTAAGAGCATCAAGCAAATGAGGACAACTGTCTTCAGTTAGTGTCCTCAGTTAGTGTTATTTCACTTTGAACTCAGTTATTTAGTCATGACAGGTTTAAACTCTATTGCTGCTGCAGGTTTACAACTTGAGGCTGAAAAGGCAGTGTTTCTGGTCAAATTGTCCACATTGAAAGAGAAACGAGCAAATGGCAATAATGAGAAGGAAAAAGGAACAACTGGATATGGAAATTTTAGAAATGAAGGCTGAAATTGCATTATTAAAGTCTAAAACTAGCAGTAGGTCTTAGGCTAAATTGGAGTCACATAAATTAAAAAGCCCACATCCAGAGCAGCCACTGCTGCACAAAGTAATTGCACCAAGTTCTCTGATCATTTCTCCTGTGTCTGGCAAACATACAGGGGCTAGGACAGGTGAGCCCTCTCCTCTAATAGACTCTGTTCCACCCTCTGCTGTCCACTTATCTGACGTATCATCTCCATGTCAAGAGGAACAAACTGACACTTCAATCTCCAGTGGTGAAACCCAACCGGTCTGAAATCTTTGATTCCTCAGATCTGGCCAAGAGACAAGGCATAGGGCCAGATGCTGTTTTGGTGCAGGGTGCAGGAGGCCCTCTGAGGAAAGACAGGCCAGGACCAGCGTCCCTGATGCTTTGAATGTTTTTTTCATGGACAGAGGGAAGAAGAAATAGATAGAGAAGAGGAGATAAGTATGATTTCCACTTCCACACATAGACTCAAGAGGTGACTGCAGTTTGTAGCTCTCATGGACCTTTAAATGGTTTGGATAAAGCAGGAGCTCTTTTCCATCTAAAATGGCTAAAAGCTGTTAAGAGAAAATGGTCGAAAGCATAGGACTAATGAGCTTTCAGTTTTGAATCATGATGGATGATTTAGTTTGCTGAGATAAACAAAATATGAAGTTTGTGTAATTGCTTAAATGAAAAGCATTAGCATTAAAAATGCTAAATGCTATTTTCGGACAATAAATCATGTTATCTAAATTGTACAAGGAATTTGAGATCAGGTACAATTATTTTCCTATTACATTGTGACCTGTTTGTTACATTAATTGTGTAATTGTCTTCCGCCGCAGCTAAAACAATTAAGGGGCAGGGGGCCACTGTTTGGCATCATGTTTTCTGTGGGTTGCCCTAATAACTCTATAAGTCTATTTAAGACCTGTAATTAGCAATACCATGTGTCATTTGCAAAATGTCTTTTGACCATGTTCACCAATCACGCGACAGTAAAGGAATATTTGAGCTTTTACTTGAGTTTTGGGCTCATTTGTATGGAAACACACGTTAGAAATGCCTTTTAAAATTTGCATCCTAGTGGCCACATCCCCCCTACAACTACTAATGCTACTCAAAGACTATTCATCTCCATGGACACGTTGTGGGTTTGTCTGAAATGTTCCACAGTATAGCTTTAAACCTATCCATCTTACATTGATTTTCTTGCAAATGTTTGCACAACTATATACCTCAAAAAGACACAGCGTTAACTTGGCCTGACCTGATGATCTCCATGGAGATGGAGTTTAATGCCACACTATGGTAAATGTTCACATTTTCTTATAGCACTTTCCCATTACACATCACATTACAACAAGGAACCACACACCCACTCACACACACACACACACACTCTGTCAGACACTGGGGATGAGAGGGGTTAAGTATCTTGCCCAAGGACACAATGACAGCAACAACTACTGATACAATTATAATAGTGACACTTTGAATTATGAAAAATTTTATTATGAAACTAGATTGGATATTTTGATTTAACACCTAAAATATATTTGAGTAATGGAGTGGACTGTAGTATCCAGTTCCTTCTGAAATAGACCTAGTGCACCTTGACTCCAGGCTGTTGAAAGAGAACATCTCCTGAGACCAGTGATTGATGGACTGACGTCAAACTGTCAGACTGCCTATAAAAGTGATACTGTGAGAATGACCATAATTGTACCCTAATCCACAGCACTATTGATTTAGGGCCCCAATAGGAAGAAGTCTGAGGAGCCCGGCGGTTATCGGGTGACGCGCTTTATAATTTATGAACACAACATTTCCTTTTCCTCCTCAACCACAAATCTCACCTTGACATTGTCTTTACATTACTGCTCCAGTCGCTGTAACATCAGCTCACAGGCCTGTCACACCAACTACAGCCTCTCGCTCTGAACGCTGTTTTGACGTTTGCCAATTCAAAGCACACTTGACCTTTTTAGTATGGACATCTCTGACATTTTGGCACCCGTTGGAATAAATGTTCATTCTCACTCAACCTTTAACTTAAGTACTTTAAAGAATACATTACTGGAATGAACAGTCAAGATTGAGGCAGCACATTATATCGCTAAATGGGCAGTGTTGATGTAGAGGATTGTAGGATATTTAAGATTTGATAAACTATCTTGTCCTACCTGTGTCCTGGTTATGCATCAAACATCAAATCAAATATTTAATGCCAATTGTATTGATTTATTCACAATATATAATGGTTTACTAAAAAGATGGTTTGGCTAAAAGTAACTTGAAATTAGGGCATATTTAGCACATATAGGTGCATAGGCCCATGCAGTTTAAAGGCCACATTCAAACTCATGGTATGAAAGACTGAACAATCCATGAGGCTTTGAAAGGACGCGCCAATTAAATATGCCCTTGTGGATTAAAAAGGTGAATTGAAATCAATGATACAGGATCCAATACTGCGAAATACCCTTGACGCACTAAAAGATGTATTATAGAGGGCAGAATAAATTAGGTTGAGAAGAAGAAATATGAAATATGTGCTTTAACAGTCAGTGTTAATTTATTCTATGAGCTTCCACAAGTTAATCAGAAAAATCTATGAAATCTTTACACACCAGGTCCATATTGCACTATTATGTTATAATGTTTCCTCATCACAAACGTACCTGGAGTTGTGTTTGGTTTTATTCACCCATGTTTAACACACACACCTTCATATTCAGAGTTTTTCTCTCAAATGGAAAACACTCTGTTCCACCTTGTGATGTCATTCAACTCCATTCACCTTCACTTGGATTTCAGCTTTGGAATGGCCAATCTCTGGAACAAAAGACAAATTAGAAAAGTAGTGCTTAAATCTGCATTACTTATAGACAAAATCATTATATATTTGACTCTTAACATTTAGTTCTCAAAATCAAATTCATTCTTTTAGATTTTCTTTAGAGACAGTCTTTAAGTAGATGTATTTATTGCTCTTGTACTGTAACAATTCTAAGTCTATGGCAAAAGTTATTTAGTCGAATACGTTTCGCAGCTCGTCCAAGCTGCTCAGAACTGAAGAAGCAGCTTGGATGAGCTGCGAAACGTATTCAACCAAATAACTTTTGTCCAGTCGACAAATTTATTTTCCTTTTGCCTTAAAAACTCCTGCTTCTTCACAAGACGGAATAAAGCATTTTGAGCTTTGTAGATGCAGACTAATAATGCAGCAGGATTACTAAAACATGTGTGAATTAATCCAAACAACTCCAGGTATTTATTTGACGAGCTATCAACATTATAACATGACTTAAAGCTCACAAGAGTCAATTTCATGTAATACAGAACCTTTAAAAGATGCGTTTTAGACTTTAACTCATTGTCCAATCAATCCCTGTGCCACAGTAGAGCATTTTACAACTGAATCTCCCTTCATCATGTTCATGTAGAGACCCCACACAAGAAGACAACACTGTTTTTAAATTAGAGCAGTGTTTTGAGCCAGAAGCGCATTTGCATGGGATTGCTTATTCATAACAAAAAAAAAATCACATCTCCCTGCATAGTATTTTTTTCTGCGTACTTTTCTTCAGCGCATTTGGTTAATGGACAGTGGTGTAGCTCTGTAAACAGCGCGTGTGTGTGAGTGTGTGTGAGTGTGTGTGAGTGTGTGTGGGGGGAGCGGCTCGTCATGTAACAGGGGAATCTCTGGGGGCTATAGAGATTAATGTGCTCTGTCACTCTGTCAGGCCTGTAAAACTAATACGGTGACAGTGACCATTATTGTGGCTACCAAAGTATAGAAAGTGACGGAGGAGGGCGGATTGGGTTGGTGTTACACAGGAAGAGGTGTGTGCACGGCTGGGGATGTGTGATTTCGTCATGTATCACAATTCACCACTGTTCTTACGACGGTGAACGCTGACAATGTTGATTAATCTTGGGAAATACTGATGATAGCGTCAAATGAAAGTCTTGATTTCCTGATTATGGTGTAGCTATGTTGTTCTCAAATGGCACAATCGACTATGAGACATTTGAGCATTTTATGTAATTGTACAGTCCAATGTGATTATACAAACAATTACAATTAACTTGCATTTAAAAGTTCTATATTGCGCAAAATTTATTCTTGTGAGCTTTGAAAAACATACATGGAGTTGTGTTTTGTTGCGAGTAATCCTCTACTATCAACGTGTGAATATAACCAAACACCACTACAGGTATAAAGATGCAAAAAATCCAAGGTACTCACGGGTTGAAATAAAACGCCTTTATTAATTCGGCATGTGACAAAATGGACAACTTGGGACAAACAGAATTCTGAGTGAACCATGTGAGTTAAATACAAGAAACCACCAACAGGGCGGCTCCACCTGGAAGAGAAGGTGTGGAGACTCACCTGTGGACACTACCTGAGACACTCCACCAGAGGGCAGTGTTAGAACCATGTGAAGGATGTATACAATCTATAAACACTCAAATGTACACAAAAATACAGAACAAATACACACAACTCAGTTATAAAAGTCTGTAATAGACAATCAGTTATAAAAACACAGAGACGTCCATATCTTCATTGAGCCCAGGATATTTAGTTGCCTGTAATTTATAAATCCAGAAAGTTTCACAAGTTTTTGAATACAGTTTCCTTTACGCAAAGAGTCTGGTGCATGATCAATCCCATGAGCCTGCAGATTTGATGGATTACAGTTATGAAAGTCCAAAAAATGTCTGACCATAGGGTAGACACTACAGGCAAGTTTGTGACGAGGAAACATTATAACATAGATCAAAAATAGCGTAATATGGGCACTTCAAACGTGTTATATTAGATAACAGAGATCCAAAAAGGAATATGACGCAGAAATAGCAACAAAATAATGCAAGTATCTCAATGATGCTTCCGTATAAATAGACACTTGTGTTAATTGCGTTGCCCTTAAGTGAAAGAGCCAGTCCGCGCTCTAAGCCCCATTGTGAGGACAGGATTAAACAGCTGAATAATCCTGCGCTGTCGTCAAGGGCTTTTGTCACGGCACAGTTTGATGAATGTCTCCCCCACTCTTCACCCTCACTGTACCGTTCTTTATAACAACAAAACAAAAAAAAGAAAAGAATGTTGCGTGAATCTGAACGCCTTAATTAATACTTAAGATCTCTTCGCACTCTTTTGCAATAGATAATGAATAGTAAATGCCTTATGAGACGTCAAATATTTCAACAAATAACTAACGCAGCCAGTTTAACATGTTTAGAAATGAGAATTAGCAGCACTCAGTTTGCTTAAAGGTGCACTGCGTAACTTTTCTAGTGCTTATCTCCATGGTTATTGCTTTGCTCAAAAATACAATAATTAGTTATGTGAATTCGAGCAACTCTGCACAGATCTGAATTGTAACGTAGTGTTGTGCTGTTTCGTAACATAGGTAGATTTAATCAATATCGTGGAACATTGCACTAGACGTTTCCATGGAGACATCAGGTGGTTGGACCTTCCACTAGAAATGTTACACAATGCACCTTTAAGGCCACCTGATCTTAAAAGCTCTATTGAGTTTATTTGGAAAATTGTAGTCCGCTTGAACATATAACAGATTAATTTGATTTATTTATTTATTCGAGCTAGTGCTAATTCTCAAGTCCTGTCCTTGGTTGGGCTTTTTCCTGCACGAAACGGTTAAAAATCCCATCTTTAAACACACATTTGAGCGCAGTTTCACATTTCAGACGTCTGTTTTTACAATAGGACTCGAGCTTCGCGGTGAATAACTTGTCCTTTTTTTCCACGTATCAATCTATACATTACTGCAAGGCCAAACCCTATCATGTTTACATTCATTTATTCACTACAGTATCAATAGGCATCCCATTAGAATGAACGCAGGGGCCGTACAGTGGGATTGTACTCGCGTTTATCAGGTCAAACCAGGTCTGCTCTTCGCTGATAACGTATCTGCCTCTTCAGCAATAGGAACCTGTCGTGCGGATTATTAATTACGCTGCTTTCTTACCGCGCCTTTATAGTATGGAATTTCAGATTATTGGCATCTGTTTGAATGCATAACTGTCAGAAAAAGTAGTTCAAACTAGTCAATATGCAGTAGAATTTTTTTGCTGTGTAAGACGTGCATTAGGGGGAAACAGTGGAGGCAGTAATTCATCATTCATAAGGGCTTATTCCACTGATAATATTTATGTTTGCACTGCAGTCGAGACCTGTCATTTCTGCTGAGGTAAAGTTAAAGAGCTCATAGTACCTGCACACTATTTTCTGAGCTCAATATTTTCTGATCTGTGTTTTTTTAATCTTGTAAAGTTAAAGAGCTCATAGTACCTGCACGCTATTTTCTGATCTCTATTTTTTTCTGATCTATGTTTTTGTAATCGTGTTGCCTCATCAGACATACCTGGAGCTGTGTTTTGTTTCATTCAGACATGTTTAACACACAAACTCTGCATATTTAAAGTGAGTTTGTTCCATCTTTTAATGTGATGTGGTAATACACGACTTTGAACTCTATATAACTTCACTAAAATCATCTAAAATCTGGATCATTTCAGACCTGGAATTGCCAATCTTTACTAAATAAAAGGTAAAAAGTAGCTGAAAAGCCTGAAAACTACCACTACGTGACATTACACGGTATAATAGAGCATTTTGAGCTTTGGAGATGTAGACGGACTAACAGTAAGGATTATAATGTTTGTGCGTGAAACAAAACACAACCCCAGGCATGTTTTTGATGAGGCAACAACATTCTAACATGGCTTGAAGCTCAAGTCAATTCTGCATATACAGACCTTTAAAAAAGGATTTTAAATGAATTTATTGTCACTAAAGGGTAGGGCTGCACGATATTGAAAAT
>JACN01151732.1:0-21173 GCA_000787155.1 Scartelaos histophorus | reverse complement strand
TTTTAAAATCTTGTCCAGATCAGAGAAGTGTCATGAGGAAACAATATTATAATAACACAGATCAGAAAAATAGTGTAACATGGGACATTTAAAAGTTCTAAATGCATTTTTAAAGTAGTTCACTGCAAACTTCTCTGATCTGGACAAGATTTTCAAACTTCTATCAGGTTCTTCATTTTGTTTCCAGATTGATTCCCTACTTACTCATCCTGAATTGGTTGTAGAATCTTAAAAAAACTCACATATTTTTCTTCCATGACTCAACAAGTCAGAAAATGTTAAATACTATTACTATAATGTCAGACTGATTTAAGGACAAATATCTAGAATTTAGCATCTTTGAATTTATTATCAGGACATTCATACTCATCATAAACTTGTTTTAGTCTGTTTAATCTAAAATTTAGCAGAATTTAAAGCATTTTATCTAAAATTTGGCATCAGAGAACTTATCAGGCCGTGAACACTAATCATAAACTGGTTTTAAGTCTGTTTATCTCTAACTTTGCATCTATAAACTTATTTCCAATTCATGAACACTCAAATTTAGCAAAATTTAAAGCATTTTATAGAGAATTTGGCATCTGATAAGTGCTCCTAAACTGGTTTATCTCAAAGTTAGCATCCATAAACTTATTTCCAGCCCATGAGACTGCTTCATTCTAGTCTAGAGGGAGTTTATTTTAAGAGAACTTGTCAAGTAAAATGATTTTGCTGCATGGACAGAACATGTCACTACTTTTAAGTCATTTTCTGAGAGATTTAAGTGTTTATATCTTCAGTTTTGTCCAAGTTTGTTCTCAGTGTGGTTTTGGGCGCTCCCCGTGCTCAGCCCCTCCTTGTTGTTTTGGCCTGACTCAGGACTCAGTGGGATTACCCTGTGGCTTGGTGAAGGACAGGTCAGATGTGAAAGTGGAGAGATTTAGAGGAGGATGTGATGGATCAGAGACTCTAATGCCCTGTGAGAAGGACATGCAAAGTTCTTCAAGTTCAAAAGAGAACTCAAAGACTTTGGGTTTTTTTTATATTACATTGGCAATTCAGTTTTGCAATAGACAGAAAAAAACAGTTGATTTTGAACGTTTCGTTGTGTTAATTTTTTGGTGGAAGGTCCGTCAAGTGTTATTCTCCATGGAGATGTTATTGCGTCATCTTTCTATCTTCATGGAGACCAAACCAGACCAAGTTACAGGTCAGATCTGTGGAGAGGCGACCCCGCTCACAGTCAGAATCGATGTTTTTCTAGGTATTTTTGAGCTATAAAAAGCCTGTAGCTGCATATATGTAAGATACAGCTGTTTAATGTCATACTGCGGAACATTCCAATCTCCATAGAAACAAGCAACCAAAAAGTTACTCAATGCACCTTTAAAGGGCCCCTAAAAATATGTTTTCTGATCTATGTTATAATTTTGTTTGCTCATCAAAAACATAACGTAACAGGAGTTTTGTTTTATTTCATTCACCTAAGTTTATTGCAAGTTCTTCTCTCAAAATGAAAACACTGTGTTCCACCTTGTGATGTCATACGGTAATATTTAAAGTATATAATATCATCATTTGGATCATTTCAGCTCCAGAATTTCTAATCTCAGCTGACCTAAAGGTTTAATGTAGCCACTTCATGACATCACAAGGTGGAACAGAGCATTTTGAGCTTTACAGATGTAGACAGTCTAATGATTAAAGATTACTCAAACACGTGTGAATGAAAAAAACACAACTCCAGGTCTGTTTTTATGAAGAAACATCATTATAACACAGATTAAAGCACACAAGAGCCAATTTTCCATAATATAAGACCTTTAAAGGAAATTATCTACAACTAATGTGGTTGAAAAAGAGAAAAAAAATGGAGAAGTCAAGGTGGCTCTTGATTCCGCTGCTGTGGGAAGTGTATATTGGCAAGTGAAACAAGAAGAAAGATAGAAAATGATTGACAGATGGTATAAGTAATATGTTTTCTGGTTAAAGTTAGGTTAAGTTATGCAATGTTTCGATACCACAATTAAAATAAAAAACAAAAAAACACTAGAATCTGCTTTTCGACATTAAATCGTACTTTCTTTTCTATTCCCATGTAAACAGACTTCTAAAACTACTCAGAAAAGGTTCATTTTTGTATTGTGATATGACTTTTTAGTAGTATTTTGATAGTAGTTTAGTGTCTGATATCTAGTGTCTGAATAACTGAAAACTTTGTCCGTACAAGAGTATTGGAGATGGTTCTGGTCAAACAAGTGTCAGATCTTTAACCGGAGATGTTTGACTTGGCAGCGCTTGTGAATAAATGATAAGTTTGTTACTTAAAAGCCCTGATTCATTCCCCAGAAGACGTCGTGACAGACCGAGACGATCGGAGAATAACGCAATAACGCCGCAACGCCTCCAGCCTTTTAGCGCGCACACTGGAGGTTTTAGCGACAACGCGGCGTGCTAAAAGCAGCCCGCCCGCCCCGCTACACAGCTTTAAGGAGCGCCGCTGTAATTGTGTTGTGCGGATGAGCAAGGCAGTGGACCGGAGCTGAGCCTCGGTCCCCCGGAGGACCGAGAGGGATCATGGAACCTTCTCTAAATATGGCAGAGGGCCCGGCGAGGGTTGGCGCGACGATAGACTGGAGACTTCACCCCGGAGTCTTTGCATTAGTCTGACCTCAGATTCAAAAGTCCACACTTCAGCTCCACAGATTTTCACTTTGACGAGAAGAGCCAAGGTGAGAGGCTTTCAAGGGAACTACAGGAAGAAGAAGAAGAAAATCAAGAAGAAGGTCATGCACGATGTTTGGTTTTTGATCAACTAAACCGGTTTCGTTTATGATCTATTCACCAGCCCCTTACTTACTATTCCAAGTGTCCATGTGCTTGGACTTTTTCTTATTTAATTTCAGTTTATCCACCTTCTGATAAAAGAAAACTCTCAATCTCATCGACATATAATCTGTAACCCACTTATTTTCAGTTAAATCAACCATTCTGAGAAGAATCTGGACCAGTTTTCTTTTGTTTTTTACCTTTTTTTCCATAGATGTTTGACTAATCCCTTATCATTAGTCTGTCTACATTATGGTGGTCCATCAAAGCTTGTTAAAAAATAAAGTTTCAGATCCTTGCATTACATTTTATCATCCAAAAGATGATTTAGGAAGAATAAAGCATAAACTTTCCCAGAAATTGAGTATATTTTTTTCTTTTATGGACTTTCTAAGCAACTTTTATTGTCTTTCTAAGTCATTTTTATGCAGTTTCAGTTTGTGTTTGCAGGATAAAATGATAAATGATTCAAATATGCCTTATTTATTTGGTTTGCCATGTTATAGAATAGGGCAATTTTCAAGTTAATTAATGTGCATAGAATTTGGGCTGGAACCAAATGCACTGTTCTAATCTAAAGAATCTAAAAAGTAAAAAAATAAAGTGTTTTGGACCACCCTAGTCTACAAAATGCTCTGTTCTATCTTGTCAAGAAGCAGTAGTTTTTAAGTCAACAGTTTTTTACTTTTTCTTCTGCAGAAATGTGAAATTCCAGAGATAAAACGAACTAAATGATTCTAGTGAAAATGTATGGAGTTTAAAAACACACTGGAGCACTTCCTGTATTACCACATGACATCACAAGGTTGAACAGGGTGTTTTCTAATAGAGAGACGAAATATGTGTGAGTTTGTGTGTTTGTGTGAATAAAACAAAACGCAACTTCTAGTCTGTTTGTGATCAGGAAACAACATTAGAACAGATCAGAAAAAAGCGTAATATCAACTTTTTAAAAATGTAATCATCAGAATAATGGTTAATTTAATACATTTGTAAAAAAAAACAGTTGTCATTCAGTTGCAGCTCTATAATTGTCAGACTAAAGTAAACCTCCCTTGTCCTTTGCGCTGTGATTGTGCAGTTGTATCAGACACAGATTTGCTTTTAGCCTGTTTCTGCATATCTGTGAGGTCAGGAATGTGTGAGTGTGTGTGAGTGTGTGTGAGTGCGTTGCTGGGCCCCGGGGTGCTGAGGGAGGGGCTGGGTGCTGGGGTGCTGAGGGGGCCGGGGTGCTAACAGTTGGGCTCATGTGCAAAGAGCCCCTATTAGAGCCCTGACCCTAACCCCGGCAGACCCCAGCCCTCCTTCAACACACCACGGACCTCATCCTGTTTTTCCTTTCTACACCCGTCTGTCAATCTGAGTTTTGTAAAATCACCCTTTGACAGGTCAGATTTACCAATAACACATATTCAGTGATTGGTTTAGAGTTGTTTGAAGTCGGACATACATTTTTTAATCAATTAAAGGCAAAAAACTGCAAAAAGCTTGGCCAAAACTGAAGATATAAACACTTAAATCTATCAGAAAATGACTTAAAAGTAGTGAAATTATCCGTCCATGCAGCAAGATCATTATTCTTGACAAATTTTCTTAAAATGAACTACCTCTAGACTGTTCATGGGCTGGAAATAAGTTTATAGATGCTAAGTTTGAGATATGATCAGTGTTCATGGCCTGATAATAAGTTCTTAGATGCCAAATTCTAGATAAAATGCTTTGAAATCTGCTGAATTCTAGTTAAACAGACTTAGAACCAGTTTATGATCAGTACAAATGTCCTGATAATAAATTCAAAGATTCTAAATTCTAGATATATTTGTCCTTAAATCAGTCTGACATGAGAGTCGTTTGTCTGTATCAAGCAAATCTGTATCACTGAATCTAAAAACAAGTGAAGTGTTGCAGGGAAAACTGTGGGAAATGGATTGGAGCTTCTTCTTTGAAACATTTACTGCCTAAATTTAAGATTTTCAGGACAAGTTGAGTCATGGAAGATTTCATTTCATTTTAGTTTTTTTCATCTTTCATGAAAGATGAAAACAAAATAATGATGTTTCATATAATAAAAATAAGCAGAAGGAAGTTTAAACTTGTAACATCTGCCGCCTTTTCACACAAAATAAAACATTTCCCTTCAACAGTCCTACTATACTTACATGACATAAACTATATTAAATACTTGTTAATGATCACAAAAGGACAGTTCATACTTCATACCTTTTGAGCATGTTTGACGTTTTTTTAAACACTTAAATTGATTTTGAAGCTTTGTGACCATTTTTTAGACTATACAACCAATTCAGAACTAGTGAGTAGATAATAAATCTGAAAACAAAATTAATAACTGGGTATAAGGTTTAAAATCTTGGCCAGATCAGTGAAATTTGCAGTGTATACAGCATAAAATGGACTTTTGTGAGCTTTAAACCATGTGATAATGCTGCTACCGCCTCAAAAACAGACCTGTCTCATTCACACGTTCGAGTAACCCTTTATTATTAGTCTGTCTATATTCCCAAACCTGAAAACGCTCAGTTCCACCTTGTGATGTCACGTAGTGGTAGTTTTCAAGTAAACAGCTCCTTTTACCTTTTAGTTGAGCAAAGATCGGCAATTCCAGAGCTGAAATTATCCAAATGATTCCAGTGAAGATGTATGGAGCACTTATTGCATTAACTCGTGACATCACAAGGTGGAACAGAGTGTTTTCTGTTTGAAAGAAGAACTCAGGATAAATTAAGCAAAACACAACTCCAGGTCTGTTTATGCTGAGGAAACATTATCATTATATCAGACAATAGCGTAAATAGGGGCCCTCTTGAAAACGTAAAAACACTTTGCAGCTTCTGATTAATAACTTGGAGTCTGGCATCTCCTTTTTTGGCAAAGACGTGTGGATTATTGTTAGGAATTGTGAGATTATCAAAATTAGCAGCTAAAATAACAACACAGAGCTCGGAGCACAGCCAAACGACCCAGTAAAAGAGCTATTGTTGCTTAAATGTCGGTCTCGGCGGGAATTAACGGAGCTTAGTTACGCCATCTCACACATTAAGTGCCTGGCATACGCTGCAGTCAACACGTACCACCACGGCACACTGTGAGACCCTGGCCAGCGGAGGGAGAAGCGCTCAGTTTGGCTACTTGACTAAAAGTACAGATATTAGATTAAATATCACATGGAAAAATGTACTTAAAAGTGCAATGTGTAACTTTTTGGTTGGGGATCCGTCACCTGCTTACCTAGAATGTTTAATGTCCACAGTATGACATTAAACTACTTTTCCTTACATTTATATCTCAAAAATACCCAGAAAAACAGGCGTTCTTACTTAAAATTGCACTGTATAAGAAGCAGTACAACAAGATGTCCAAGTCGGATCTCGAAAAATCCAAACTCTGAGGATGACTGTGGCATAAAACTCACCTCTCTCCATGTAAATTGTTCTAAAGTATGGCTTTAACCGTCTGTTTCCATGGCATCCAGCAGGTGCAGCTCCAGAAAGTTGCATGATGTTGCTTCAGTTTGTATTCTGCAGTGATCATAAAGACAAATGTGGCTGCTTTGTAATGAAAGTGATATAAACACATTTGCTGCCATGTCTTTTGTTATCTTGAAAACCACCTCTTACACAGCAAAACTGGAGGGTTTAAATTTCAAGGTCAAAAAGAGGGTTTTTTTTAACACAAAAAGTGTTATTTTAACTATTTACTATACTTTCTACTAATTTGAAAGTTAAATGGGAGTTGATATGGATATGGATGGATATGGAGTTCATTCAACATTCACTAGTGTTAAGTCTATTTCTGCTAGTGTTTATTCAACTTCCACTAGTGTTAATTTGGCACCTTCACCCACCACTTCAAACTCCTGTGAGAGAAGATCAGTTTGAACCAGTTTTGTACATAATTTAATCTTAAATTAACTAAAATAAAGTGTAAATTAAATATCTGTGAGTTGTTTAGCTAAATCAGGATAACTCTACAAAGTGTTATCCATTTACTCTCAAAATGTTAATATAACTCTTGATTTCGGAGTTAAACAGGAACTTTGGTCCAGTGTTACTTAACATTTCCAAAAATGTTAAATTAACTCTAGAATATGTTGGACTCATATAAACCCTGAGAAAATTTTAAAACTG
Source organism: Scartelaos histophorus (assembly GCA_000787155.1). Taxonomy (NCBI): domain Eukaryota; kingdom Metazoa; phylum Chordata; class Actinopteri; order Gobiiformes; family Gobiidae; genus Scartelaos; species Scartelaos histophorus. The sequence goes on along the minus strand of JACN01151732.1, from coordinate 14,217 downwards.
ATTCTGTGAGTGTCCATTTTAACACACCATTGGTTGCTGTGTAGTTCTAGTGTCTTAGTTCATGAGTGCTGTTACTAGGGGTGTAAGAAAAATCAATATATCATGATACTTCATTGCACAATTTTCAAATCAAATCTAAATGGATCCAAATAGATTTGTTACATAATTTTCAGCATTTTTCAGAAAAAAATCATTAGTTATATTCACTGTTGTCATTATTTAAAAAAATATATAACTTATACTTTATACAGTTTTGTTCTTGTGAAGGTTTAGTTGACTGTATTATTAGATGTAATTATTGCAATATATAGTCCATTGTTTAAGTATCAGGATATACTGTGATATATAGAATCGTCACATGCATTTCATCAGACTCAAGGCATTGCACACCCCCCAAGCTCTAACTGTGTTTCAGCTTCTAATTAAATTCTTTTTTCAGGTATTATCCAACTCCCAGAGCAGGTTAAACACAGACCGTGGAGGCTCTGCAGATTCTTAAAACACACTGATAATAACTGAAAAGACTTTTGTGCTTCCTCTTTGATTTCTTCATTTAGCTTTTAGTGTGGACGCTCAACTTAGCAGAAAAACTGCACTATGGAGACTGCAGCCTGACCTGGATGAGCGTCTTTTTACGGATTGTTGGTTTAATCCATTCACTGCGGTAGAAAGTGACAAATTAGACAAGTACAAGTGCTTAAATCAGTGCTATATATGGTCAAAATCATTATATGTTTGACTCTAATCACTTAGTTCCCAGAATCTAATTTATTATTCAAGACAGTCTTTTAGGAGATTGATTTATTGCTCTTGTGCTGTTACAAAAATGAGTAGAATTAGTCGACGTCTTCACTAAAGCCAAGTATAGTATCAGATTAGATCCCCAAAAATTGCATTTTAGTGTATATTTTGATCTAATAGAACTTCAAGTGTTGTGATTTTGATAAAGATTTGAGCAGATTTTTTTTTTTTTTTGTAGCTGCTTTTATTTTTATATTTTAATTTGCTCAGTTTGTTTTCTGCAGGTCTCAAACTGTAATAAAGCGTTCAGTAGATTTATTTATTGCTCTTTAATATTAACCAAAATGAGTAGAATTAGTCAGCTTCTTCACTTTGTGGTATTGGTATCGGTGAGTACACTAAGGTCAAGTATCGGTATTGGATCAGATCCCATTTTAGCAGAATTTTATTGAATAGAAACAATTTAATCTATTTATTTTTTTTGTTTGAAGCTGCTTTTATTTATTTTAGTTTGCTCAGACTACATGTTCAAATATATCCCCCAGCATTTTCAAGACAAGTAACAAGACCTCCTACTTCACTATGTGGTATTGGTATCGGTGAGTACACTAAGGTCATGTATCGGTATCGGATCGGATCTCCCAAAAACGGTATATGAACAGCACTAGTTCAAAGGTCGCTGAGAGGAGCCCATAATCCCTGCGGTGATCTTTAACCTCCTTTAACCCCCTTTACCCGGCGGTGTCCGTTCGAGCGGGGTCAAACTCATGAAGTGGATCACATCTCATCACACAGAGCCGAGGTGACACGGGCCTCTTTACGCCCCTCGTGCGGGTGGACCTCGGCGCCGATGTACCTGCCGTGGATAAACAGCAGGATTAAACCGTGGATCGATAATATTGATGGAGACTCGGCGGTGGAGGTGATTACAGCGGCGAACACGTGCCGTTTGAAAAGTGAGGCAATCCAGTGGTGCATACATGCCTGGATTATGAGCGGGTGCCAGGGAGGGAAAAGTGCAAAGGCAGCAATCTGAGGGAACTTAAAGGTGCACTCTGTAATTTGTCTGGCACAGGGTCCGTCACTTACTTCTCTCCATGGAGATTTTGCCAGGAATGTTTCACAGTGTGACATTAAACAGCTTTATTTTACATTTATGCAATTACAGGTGGTTTTATAGCTCAGAAATACCTAGAAAAACAGGCATTCCTTGACTTGGTCTGGTTTAGTCTCCATGGAAATAGAAAGGTTTAATGCCATACTGTGAAACATTCCACCTTTAATGGGCCCATATCGTGCAAAAATCCTCAAAAACATACCTGTAGTTGTTTTGTTTCATTCATGTTTGAGCAGTGGTGGTAGATGTACTCAATTTTGTTCCTTAAGTAAAAGTAAAAGTACAAATACCAGAGCAAGTCCACTTAAGTAAAAGTATTAAAGTACTTTTTTTACAAAATGTATGTAAAAATTAAAAAGTAAAAGTATTTTGTGAGATCTAAAACTTCAAATGTAGAAATTTTGATAAAGATTTGAGCAGAATTTTGTTCTTTTTTTTGCAGCATTTGTATATTTTAGTTTGCTCAGTCTACAAACATGTTTAAAATGAACCTATAGGTCTCAAACTATGATAAAAAATACTTTAACTTTTCGGTCCTGTTCAAAAACGTAGTAGAGTAGAAAGTACAGATACCTGCTTTCATATGCTGTGAAGTAAAAATAGTAGTAGTAGTAGTAGCAGTAGTAGTAGTAGTAGTAGTAGTAGTAGTAGTAGTAGTTTATTTGGTCGTGAGTACTAGAAAACAAAACAAAACATAGACTATAACCTCATAGATCATGATTGAAAGGGTTTAGGTTGAAGTAGAAAATACTTCTACTGCCAAACCCAATTAAAAATGACAGAATTCCAAGAAAGAAAAGCATCGTATGAACATCAAGTTTGCATTTACAATTTTACTTGCGACTTACTGTATATGTAAGAGACAAAATATAAATTAGAACAAGCAAAATTTAATGCACAATATATTCATTCCATAGCTCTATAGTGTTCAAAACATAATGTATTATACCCTGTTTTAAAGTAAAACATATCCATTCTATAATGTACTAAAGTAAAGTATAAATACCTATTTTTAACTCAAGCACAGTATTTTTACTTCATTCACGTTCCACCACTGTGTTTGAGTACTAATCCTGCATTATTGGACAGGCTGTATCTCCAAAGTTCAAATTGCTGTTCCTGTCATGGTTTATGTTGTGTTTTATTGTCTTTTTGTCATATTTTGGTTTGTTTTATCCTTTTTGTGGTGTTTTATTTTGACATTTGTTCTGTTCACTTTTGAGTTCTACTTCCTGTGTGTTGATTGTTTGCCCCGCCCTCAGTGTTTCACCTGTGTCTGTGTTCATCTCTGCCCTTTATTGGTCAGTTATCATTGTCTTTCTCTTGTCAGTTTTGTTTTTTGGATTTTGGTCGTTTTGTTTATCAAAGATCTTTGGTGCAGTCCTGCCTTTTTGGTCCCCTCCTTTTTTTCTACATGACAGTTCCACCTTGACGATTCACCTCATGAAGCAGCAGTTTTCATGTTTTGCATGAAATCAAGCAGGAGACTCGCTTTGGGCCAAGTAAAGCTCAGGTTGGTTGCGACCGATGACGTTGCAACCATTTCTTTTTGTTTGTTTTTTCTCAATTCCATCCACGATAAGTCGTATATAGTAAGTGAATGTGAGTCTAGACACACAGGATGAGGCTAGACTTTGTTGTTTTGCACTTGACCCATCCTTCAGTGATGTGCAACCTGCCATGAGAAGTGGACCTGAAGACTCTTCTCCAGATGAGCACATTCAAGGACAGGATTAGCAGAATGGCCCATTAACACAAATCTAAAAGTTGGTCCAAAGGCTTTTCCATGACTTCTTCTTCTTCTTCTTTGTGCAGTTGTTTGTCTGGAAAACCTACTGAACGCCCATATCGATGTGAGCTGTGTTGATAAAATGATCTCTTTGGTTAGAGAAGGGCAAAAGTCGGCGGTTGAACAAAGCTGTCCCGGGTTGGGGGCTCCTCCTCATGCTTCAAGTCAAGCAGAAAATCACAGTAAATGAGTCAGAGCGGCGAGGGCGAGCGAGGGGCTTTCATCCAACACAGCAGGGGGCAGCGCGTCCTCCAGCACGTACGCTCACACCGCCTCGGCCGTGTTCAGGGGCAGTCGGTGTTAGCGGCTAAAGGCGTCTAAGCATTAGCACTCTACTGAAAGTGTCATGTAAACATCGGTCGCTGTGGAGCTCTGCAGCCCGTAGAGACCTCGCTGATGAGTCTGTCAGAGGGGAAGGGGAGGGGGTCTTAAACTGTATATATAAATGAAACACAAATGGGAAGTAAGCATAGGTGCACGTCCAGCTCCATCAACTGTTGAACCATAGACTGTATAAAAAAAGTGGACTGCGTGAGTGTGTCGTCACCCACAGTGTTCAGCGCCGCTCAAATGAGGCTCATGATGCTTCACGGTTACAGGAGCCAATCTGGAGACAGGCTCTATGTTATGAATAGGATTTTTTTTTTGATGGACAAAATAACGGTAAACAAATTAGGATAATGTAGATCGGGTTAATGAGAACGTTTTAAGACCAAGATCACCAGGCCACAGCAGCAGGTACAGAGAGAAGAGCCACAAGATCATAATGTACGTCAATGGGAGCCAGAGTCAGAAGGAGCCAGAAGAGCCTCTGGAGCACTTCATATTTGGCACGCGGCGGCTAACGCGTTAGCTATGTCCATTGATATATATGGTCTATGTGTTAAACTCATCATTTTGGTCTTAAAACATTCATATTAACCCACTCTATACATGATCCTGGTGTTTTTATGTCGATATTTTGCCTGTAAATCAAGATATGAATATTAAAGGGCCACTGAACACCAAAATCAAATCTATGTAAATGGGTGTAAAAAGTGTATACCTATCAATGGCTTTATTTTGGCATTTTAGTGCATAATTATTAAAAATCTGACTTTCCGGTCAAAAGTTGTGTCTGTACCGGCCTCTTAAACATCAACTACGGCCAGAACATTTGAATTTCCAGGTTGGAAAAAGCAGGTTATTACGTAGCGAACACAGACACTGGCGTCTACGAGCGGTACGTGAGCCCGCCCACTACCGCTGTGTCTGGAGAAAAGGGAAACGCCGTGATGCGAGCACAAATGTCCGCTCTGTTTCAAAGTCCACACCTCCGGTGTTGGATTGTTGCGGCTGTCGGTCCCCCTCTGGAGGATTTTTCAGATTTTGCTTGGCCTGGAGTCAAGCTTTGGGAGGGTCTTTAATGCCTCTTTAAACAGGTTTGATTGACTTCATTGCTAAGTGACCGCTACCTTCATCAGCCTCCCTCTGAACTGGCTCTTTGGTTGCTATAATGACCAAACATGATGAGATGTATCACTGCACACTGCAAAAAAGCTTGGCCAAAATTAAAGATCTAAACACTTTAAATGTATCAGAAACAACTTAAAAGTAGTGAAATGATCTGTCCATGCAGCAAGATAATTTTACTCGACAAGTTCTCTTAAAATAAACTCCCTCTAGACTAGAATGAAGCAGTCTCAGAACTTGTAAGTAGAGAATAAATCTGAAAACAAGTTGAAAAGCCTGATAGAACTTTTAAAATCTTTGCAAATCTTTAGACATTTGCAGTGTACAATCTTCATAAATGCTTAGCAGAGAAACTGTTGGCAAGTTTGGCACTAAAAAAAGAAATCACCCCAGTTTGAGCTCAATTATTTCTGATCTAATTTAATTATTTTACTATTTGTATTTAAAGCTTTCAATAATACTGCCCCTCCTTATTTGCCTGATTTGCCTAAACCTCTGAGCACCTACTGACTGTTCCTCCATCTCATCTCAAACCGAGGAGCGATGGGACCTTCTTCTGGAGTTTGTCTTTGTTCTGTTTTGCTGTTGTATCTGAAACACTGTGGTCCACTTGGGTCCAATGGCCGGATTAGTCCAGCAGGATTACGGCAAATGTGCTTTTACATTAGGAAATAACACGGCGCAGAGACTTAAACCATGTTAAATGTTTCAAAACGGGCCTGGAGTTTAGTAATCCACCATATGAAGCTTAAGCTCAAAATGACTTTCAGATCATTTCAGTTTTTGCCGAGGACCAAAACTAAACTTCAGTCGCCTCCACCTCTGCAAACCTTGAAAGATTTGGTTGCACTCTAAGGGTTTTTTAAGTTGAGCCTGTTACTTCCTCCAATTTTTTTCCATTATTGTTGCATTTTGTCTCCGATTTTGTTCAGTACGGTTTATTCTTTGTTAAATATTATTATTGTTTATATTTTTGTTCAGTATTTTAATTTCTTGTGTTGATTTCTGTCTGGTTAGGGTTAGGGGTTAAGGTTAGGTTAGTATATCCAGTCCAGTTCAAAGGGAGTAACACTACAGTACTTCAACGGTCAGATAAATGTAGTTTGAGCAGTGTATGGAGTGTATTAAAACATGGCTCATGTTTTGTCTTCATTGTCTTTGTGTAATTTGGTGTGTCTTCTTCTTTAGTGCTCTTGGTGTCATATTTTGACATAGTTTTGAGTTTTACTTCCTGCATCCAATGTGTTACACCTCGCCACATCTCATTTCTCTTTCCTCGAAATGATGAAAACTGAGGTACAGTTGGAATTTTCGATTAGCCGAACATAACAGAACACTACAATAACATGGAGATGAAGAAAACAGGGCCATTTTCTCATTTTTCCAAGTCCAAAGGAAGTCTTCATGCATGTTTCCAGACGTCTTCCTGGTTTGTTACGCAAGTGTGGATAGTAGGATGGTTAGAATCTCTAGATTTGGTTCCATATCTGGCCAATTAAGGAATATTTAGAGGTTGTACGCAACACTTGGAAACATGGCGAACCAAATAAATAAGGCATATTTGAATTATTTGTCATTTTATTCTATGCACTACAAAGACTATGAAAAGTTACTTGAAAACACAAAATTCATCAATTTACATGAAACTTTATGCAGCTTAAGCAAAAAACATCTCCGTTTTCCTTCCAAATTGCTTCCTAAATCACCTTTTGGATGCTAAAATCTCAGGTTCTAATTGAGGTTATCTCAGGAAATGTCTTTTTTTTACCATGCTTTGATGCATCACCCTAGTGAACAGAGTCTATTGTTGGTCCATGTTTGTCGTAAGTTTCTCTTGAGCAGGTTTCTTCTGGTGTGTGTTCTTGTTGGATTAAACTGTGCAGCCCAGTCCTGCATTTTGGGTCCTCTCCTTTTAAATCATGACAGTTGGGTTCAAACTCGTAACATTTTGCTGTTTTGCCCCAGAGCAAAACAGGTTTCAGTCACAATATCTATATGTGGTTCTTAAGCGTTCTGTCCTTAATGCGTACAATGGTAAATCCAATATGGAGGACGTTTAACATGAGCGTGCGTCTCTGGAGAAAGTTCTGCCCAGTGAACCGTGGCTGCTGCTAAAATCTATAGAGCCTAATGTACACAGTCGCACCTCCGAGTGGTGACACCCAACAGCATTTGGAAACAGCGCAACTCGGCTCTGTCGAATGGAAATCAATCTGGAGATCTTGTTCTAAATGGATTTGACTTTTTTATACATAGGGTGAAACCAGTACATAGTGGGAGAGCTGTTGTGTCTGACTCCAGTGTATCAACATAGTGATTGATTTTATATTTGCGCAAATGTAAAAAATAACCTTGTATTTGTCGTTTACCCAGTTTTACATAAAGAGCCCATACCACGCTATTTTTTAAAATCTGTTTTAATGTTGTTTCCTCATCACAAACATACCTGGAGTTGTTTTGTTTCGTGCATATTTAACACACAATCCTGCATATTTAGAGTTCTCTCACACGGAAAAAACTCAGTTCCACCTTGTGATGTCATGTGGTAAATGTTCACATTTTTCAGCAGCATTTTTTCCACCTTTAAAACACTTAAAGCGCTTTACACCAAGGAACTGCTCACCCATTTACACAGCACTGTACGCAGACACGGGCGCAATGTGGGTTATGTGTCTTGCCCAAGGACAAAACAACAGCATCTATCTGTGGGAATCACACCAGAAACCCGGGTCAGAAGATTTGTCCGCTCAACCAATAACGTTTATGTCAAGAGCAGGATTCGAACCGCCAACTTTTGGATTAGTGGACAAATGCTCTACCCAATGAGCTACTGACGCCCTATGTAGATAATACAGGAAGTGCTCCATTGCGTTTTTAAAGTCCATCTAAGTCCATTTACTGGAATCATTCGGATAATTTCTCCGCCCAACTAAAGTTAAAGGGTAGTTGGCTGTTTGCTGGAAAACTACCACTTCATGACATCACAAGTTGGGACGGAGCATTTTGAGCTTTGGAGATGTAGACAGACCAATAATAAAGAGTGTATGAATAAAACAAAACACACAAACACAACTCCAGGTCTGTTTTTGAAGAGGTAACAGCATTATAACGTGACTTACAACACAAGAGCCAATTTGGGGTAATATAAACACTTCACAAATCCCCACAGAAAGTCTAAAAGCAGTATTATTAGAATGTCGGAGCAGGACGGAGTGTTGATAGCAGGTAGCGGCGTCGCTGACAGCCCCGCATGCTCCGAGAGGACGTGTGGACTGATGGAGTTCGACCTCTGACCTCCGCACTCACTCTCTCTCTCATACAGCGCTCCGTTGTGAGTGATTAGTTGGATTTGCGGTGGAAAATAACTCAAGTTGAAGCCTGGACGCTGGTGAAAAGGTGGAGACGGAGAATCTGAGGAGGTGAACGGTTCTGCTGCTGTGGTTGAGATGGGGCAAAGAAGTGAAGCAAGATTTCGAGGTGGTTGGTGAAGAGACAAAAAGCTATTCATAATTGGACAACAAGTAAGACGAGGTTCCTGGTTTATTTAACAGTTGAAATTTACTTACTTGATCAAATTTGCTCTTGTGTCCGAAACCATGATTTATACAGTAAGATTTCTACTCCGGATCACTCCTGGATGAATGAAAGAATACTCATAAATAAGTTCTGTTGATATTCACTTCAGATAGACCAATATATTCTGCCCTACAAAGGCAAAAGACTTGAACTCGAGTGTGAAACTGAGAAAAATTACTTCAAAGTTTCTGTTTTGTCCAGCCAAAGGTAAAATAGGTAGGACTCCCAAAACTAGTTGCTATAATGAAGAAATATTTGTATGTGAAAAATATTGAGCTCAACATTGACCTTTGACCCTTATTTGGCAGCTACTGTAGGCAAAAGGCACTAACTGACACTATTATTGCCTTTTGCCTTTGCACGGCTCATGCACAAAGGCAGTACAGGAACTGCCAAATAAGGTCAAAGGTCAATTCTGAGCACAATATTTTTCATTATATTTATTCACATGATAAAGGAGGTCTCAAATACAACCCAAAATTATATGAACTCATTTTTGACCAAACATGGTGTTACAGCATTCTGCTTTTTTAGGAAAGTATTGGTTGGTCATATCGGGTCCATATTTGCACTTTTTAAGTCAAAGAGACCTGGTGTACACTTTATAGTCTTCGTAGGGAAATGTTTCCTCTGCATTTGGCTCATCGTCCTTTGCTGCCGGAGCATTTCTTCACGAGTAGCGTGCAGCGAGGCATGCTCAGGGACCCAGCTCTGTGTTATTTTCCTGGGCTTGGTTGGGACTACCTTAGTTTTGGGTTGATGAGGAAACCGGAGTCTCAGAGGAAACTCACTCAGAAACAAGGAGAACATGCAAACTCCACTCAGAGAGACCCAGGGTATTGGTAGTTTTCAGATGCTACAATGTGATGACGTTGTATTCCCAAAGGAGGGCAAGAGTGAGTTTGCCCTATTAACTGCATTTTTCTTTGCCATGAAATATCCAAAATGTAATGCACTTTAGGGCTGGGGGAAGACTACGGCTACACAGTTTAGTGGCACTAGAAGATCTGTTCTTTAAGGAGCCTGAGGTATGAGTGAATAGACACCGGTCTGTAGTTAGAGTTTTGTGATCTGTATATTGAAACAAATCAGACAAAATAAAATTATAACAAAGAAAAAAACCCACAAACGTTCAAGGTTCAAATGGGAAATATGTTAGAGTCCTTTGTCATTCAGCTCACCATCAGATATACTTGGCTGAGTTGGAAGATCCATAAAAAACCCAGACCTGTGAATTCCGGGCTAAATGTCTCCATGCACGTCCTGTACTCTTAAGCGTGAATGGAGGCGCTAGATATGAACGTTGTAAGATACGTAGTTTTAAAGTTTTAGACCACGGCACAGCCGCAGAGGAGGTGGAAGTGACACCGTAACTTAAAGGAAGTGGCAGAAACTCGGGGCTGAGCGGAACTGACCAGCCAGAATAAAAGTCAAATACAGGCTTAGATGCAGGTTACAAAAAGGTAACTGCACGAATATTGAACCTAGTATTTTATATATATATATATGTCTAATATTCACCTCTGTATGGGTTTATTGTGCAGAATAAGAGCATGCAGAGCTGGGAGACTGTGTGTTGTGGAGTGTGTGGCTGTAGCAGAGCAGAGGTCAGCGGAGAGAGTGTTCTGGAGGATTATCCCGCAGACAGACTGCCTGTCCCTGGGCTGGACCCCCACTGTCCCCCCTGACCCCAGCACCACTCTGCAGGTTTGAAAAGATACATGACTCTACAAATATAACATTCTGCTCTTAGAATAAGGGTCAGTGACATGATGTGTGTCCAATTGCAATTTTTTCGGTTAAAAATGTTCAAATTTCATAATAATTCCCCACATCCCTGTAGAACCTCTGACCTCCATGGAACCAAATATTTTTTTCACAAATCCTGAGTTATTCTGCATGTTTTTTGTCTTTAAAGTGTCAAATGTTCATGTGGTGCGACCATCCGACCTTAACTCATGATTTTTACACTTCTTTAAATTGACTCTAAATCTAATCACATTTATTTTGTTTCTTTCTTTTTTGTCGTATGTTCAAGTATTTCAGTCCCACATGAAATTTCATCTTTCTTGAATAGATATTTTCCCCACAATATTCAAACAAATATTGTCCGAGCGTGTCCATTTTTTCAGATATCATGTTTTTATGTTTTCAAATTTCAATCTCATATTCATATTACTCAGAACATGATTAACACCCCAACCATGTTTTAGAAAATAAGAGAATAACCATAAAATTGTTAAGGTTGTTCTTGGTCACTCCGCATGGCATTTTTTAAGATCGTAGCCAATTCATGTACATTTAAAAAAAAAATGTTTAATCTAAATGTCAAACAGATTTACGCACCTGACATTGCAAATATTTGAAAAAGTCCAATAGAAAAAAATTTTTTTGTTTGCCTGTTGGAAATCCTTATACATCATAGACCCATAATCATAAATTTTAACATCCAACTGACTCTTATGAACTTTAAATCATGTTATAATGTCGTTACCTCATCAGAAACATACCTGGAGCTACATTTTGTTTCATTCATTCATGTTTTTTTTAAGAAATTAAAACTGTTAAGTGTTTCTTAATAACTAATGCTGCATTCACATGATCTCAGGAACCTTTGACTAGGAAAAACAGACTCTTTGGGATTTGAGGACAGCGTGGATTCAAACTGAGAGGAATTTTGTTTTCAAATGCACTGATGGATCTGCTTTGCAAATTTACATTGAAGCAAACTAGACAAATACACAAGAATACTTTTTTACATGTTCTTTACGTGGCTCAGCAAAGATAATCAAGTGAAAGTTATGCAAATGCGTGTTGTTTCTGCAGCTTTACGTTCCACAGACTGCTCCTAGGAAAGCTCGGATTTTAGGATGATCACATAGTTATGAGAAATGCACCGATCCGGCTCTTTCTTTTCCGATTCTGATGTTGATACTTGCAGTTTTTTACTACAGTTTTTCTGGTGGAATCTCTGTCAAATTCTTTTCTCAGTAAATATTTTATTTCTTTGCCTGGAATGTTTCACAGGATGTTATCCTTTCTATCTCCATGGAGACCAAACCTGACCAAGTTACAGGTCAGATCTGTGGAGAGGCGACCACACTCACAGTCAGAATGTCTGTTTTTCTAGGTATTTTTGTGCTATCAATCCAACTGTAATTAAATAAATGTCATACAGTAGGTGAAGGACTCTCAACCAAAAAGTTACATAATGCAACTTTACACACAAACAGCAAATGGTTAAAACAAAAAAGAAAAATTTAAAGGCCTTTTGTAACTGTTATTTATTACTTAAAGTTATTAGAACTAGAGTCATTTGAATTAGAACACTAGCAAGAACATTTTACTTTATTTGAGTTTTTATTTATTAAAATTAACAAGTAACAACAGTCAGTTGTTCTGGTGATGGATCCTGGGCCGGTTCTTATTGGAAAAAAAACGAAAGTTTGATGCTGTTGTTTGTTGGTCGGAGGGGAAATTTTCCTTTTGTCGTACCACTTTTTTTCTCGGTTGTTTTCCAAGGGTAGGTTTTCCTTCCAGTGCATCATTTTTATCCCTGTTGAACTTCTGAATCTTGATCTCTTTAATTTCTTTTGTCAGCTTCATTTGCATTTCTTCTTTAACTTTAAGAACATCCTTAATTTTCTTATCATTTACAGTGACTTTTACTTTGCTGTTTCTTGCATTTGCACCTCTACAAGAATTTTGGTTTGCATTTTCTGTTTCATTTGAAGTAAAAATATCTACCAATGGAATAAGTATTTTTTTTTAATTCAAACTTTTTTTTTTTTTTTTTCATTGTTTTTAAACGCAAAGTGAGAAATTCTCTGGACACTTCCTATAATTTAGGGTTAATGTGATGTGGTTACATTTTATTTTTTGTATTGTTATTTTGTATTTGTATGAGATGTTGGCCGGTAAATAATTTACTTTATAGACCACATGTGAAATCGGTAAACTGGTATCTGATCCACCTTTGTTTTCAGTTGCCCCCTGTACATTCTGATTAAAAATAATTTAATATCAAATAAAAATGAGTTCCGCTTTAAAAAGACCATGTAAACACTTCCTAATGATTATTCGGAATTAAATTGATTCAGAATTAAACTTAATTAACTTAAGTGGGTGGTTTATTATGATTTTAAAGCTGAATTAATTTATTCCGCGTAAATGTTTATTCCTTCCTTGTGACACGATGACAAACTGCAAAATGGTGGCCCGAAGTAAACTTTAGTGTCCAACGAAACACGAAAATGCGCTGAAAAACTACAAATAATGAAAAGAGTGGATGGTAGAAAATATAAAAACACGAAGAAAGGAAGCGGGAAGCAGGAACAAAGCTAAAGCACAAAATGGCAAAAACGGTAAGAAAAGACATGGAGCGGAATTAAATACATGTGATTAAACATGATTTCTGCGCAAACCTTAATCTTAACCGAACCTTAACTGAAAAAAATAAAAAAACATCATGTAAACGTGGCCATTATCATCGCGATAGTCAGTACTAATATCGTATCAGTGTGTCCGTAGTAGAGTTGCAGTATCGGTTCATTTCTCACAAATCAGGTTACGGATCTCGGGGTAATAATGGACTCAGACTTGAACTTTAACAGCCACATCAAATCAATAATATGTGCAGCTTTTGCCATTTCAAAAAACACTGCAAAAATCTAAGTAGCGTGAGAGAGATCGACGCACAACAGTCACCGCAGTCTAAAATAAGTGTGTGTATGTGTGTGTGTGTGTTATCAGCGTGTGAGAAATCAGGCTTGTCCAGATAAACTATCTCACAGACCCTCCAGCTCCATTAGTGAGGCATAATTAGTGAAGATCCCAAATTAGTCCAGTGATTTCAGAAAAGTGAAGATAATGATAAAATCCAACACAAAACCATAAAATGAATCACACAATTGCAGAAATGTCACTTAACACCTTTGTTTGGTACATTACACTAGACCTTTCTCTCTTATTTTTAATCTGTTTTAATTGTTAATGATTTTCTAAATATTCTAATGCAACAATTGCAATAAGTCATTTTTGGACACACTTTACATTTCAGTTTTTTGCATATAGGCTTTATTTTCTGATCTGTTATAGATTAGTTTTCTCATCAAAAATACCTGGAGCTGTGAAATTCTGGGTGCTTTTTGTAATTATATTGTGTGTGTGTGTGTGTGTGTGTGTGTGTGTGCATGTGCGTGTGTGTGTGTGTGTGTTTATGTCTGTGTGAGTCTGTATGTGTTTGTGTATGTTTGTATATGTTTGTGCGGGTCTGTGTGTGTCTGTGTGTCTGTATGTGTTTGTGTATGTTTGTATATGTTTGTGCGGGTCTGTATGTGTCTGTGTGTCTGTATGTGTTTGTGTATGTTTGTATATGTTTGTGCGGGTCTGTGTGTGTCTGTGTGTGTCTGTATGTGTTTGTGTATGTTTGTAAATGTCTGTGTGTGTTTGTGTGTGTCTGTGTGTGTCTGTGCAGATCTGTATGTGTCTGTGCGTGTGTGTATGTGTCCGTGTGTGTCTGTGTATGTCTGTATATGTCTGT